>JACEEZ010010795.1:0-31479 GCA_016584305.1 Chionoecetes opilio | reverse complement strand
TTTTCCCCACCCCACATAACCTTTCCTTGAAGTATCCCTTCTCACAAATGTGATGACCTCACTCAAAGACACTCTCCTCCCCCTGACAGAGTGTTACCCACTCATCGTGTCGGCCGAGGGGGGCTGAAAAAAGACTGCAAAAAGAAATGGGAGGAGGAAAAACCTGGACGTGTTACATTTTGCTGCGTCGCGTGTTAAACTCCCCCTCGTAATTTTTGACCATCCTATACCTTTTAAATATTGTTTAACCGAAAAATTTAACCATCGGCAAGAGGCTGTTGGGTTCACTTGTGTGTGGTTGTGTGTGGTGTGTGTGGTGTGTGGTGGTGTGTGTGTGTGTTGTGTGTTGTGTGTGTGTGTTGTGTGTGTTTTTTGGAATTGTATTCATTTTTTTTGTATTATACGGGCCTGACCACCTGGTAGGCCCCGTCTCCTATCAACATTTATCATTCACCCTTTGTGTTAGTGTTGGCCAAAAGCCAGACTCCCGGGGCGGGTCAAAAACCCCGGCAAACCCCCGGTACTCATGCACGTAGGTGGCGAGGGCTCGGGTTTTAAAAAAAAGCCCATCTCCTCCGCTCCCCCGGGGACGAACCCGGGATTTCTGGGTTTTGAACGGCGGGTCCCTCTTCACTAGGAGTACCCTCCTTGTGTGTGTGTGTGTGTGTGTGTGGGGTGTGTGTGTGTGTGTGTGTGTTTTGTGGTGTGGTGTGTGGGTGTGTGTGTGTGTGTGGGGTTTGTGTGTGTGTGGCCATGCTTATCTTGGTGACCGGACATTATTCGTGCCCAAATCAATATTTACGGGGTGAAGGAAAAAAATTTCATTTTGGATTTTCTCTGCCAGGCGTGGATGCCGATCCCCCCCTTGACGAAACCGCCCCCCTCTGACAAGTCAGAGGGGCTGTGCTGTAGAAAATTTTAAGGGGGGAAGGCACTGGTTTTTGAAATATCATGCGGAGCCCCCAAAGCTGGGGGTGAGGCCAGATCCGCGGGTTGCATGCTGTCCTCTGCCGTGTGGCAAACAGGTACCCTTCCCCCTACTGGAAAAGGGGGCTGGTCGTCCCTTTCGGAAGGGAAAGGGGCCCCCCAGGGCTGCAACAATTACCGCGTATTACACTGCTCACGGACCAGGCAAGGGCTTGCCCATCTATTCTGACCGAATTTCGCGTCTCTGGTGACATCAGAGACCTCAGCATCTGGGGGGTTTACGCCTGGTAGTCAACAAAGGGGCCGTTCCTACGCTTCGGTCCCGGTGGAAAGCCGACGTGAGTTTCGACAGGGATGCTTCAGCATATGTTGATCTCAAAAAGGCGTTTTCTCAGTGCCCGTGAGTCACTCTGGGATCTTCTGCGACTTCGAGGGGTTTCCCGCAAGGACTATTGGTTTTAACTGGTCTGTATTCTGGGACTGAGATGCTGTGAAGTGTGGGGGGAGGTGTACCAGCTTCTTTCCTGTGAATACAGGAGTGAGGCAGGGTGCGTCCTGCCCCCTCCTTTTCAAAGTTGTAGGGCTGGGGATTGGAAAAGGTTTTTAGATCAAAGGTTGGGAGCATCCGTCGGCAACACCAAAATCACTGATCTTTTTTTGCCCACGATGCAGAAACTTTGCTGAGTCGCTGGAGGCCGATATGGCTTCGAGGCGCTGCCGAGGAGGCAAAAACCTTTGGATTTAGGGTTTTTGCCCAAAACCAATGTCCCCGTATTTGGAGCTTACTAGATGAAAGACAGTCGTTCATGCGTTGGGGGGACATTAGATCTTGGAAAATTTTACATACCTTGGTACGCAGCCTAATGCGGGGGGTTCAGTCAAGAAGTTTCGGCAGATTGGCAAGCCCACGTGTTATGGACCGTCAAGGGGAGTTTTGGCGTTGTGGGGACCGTGCGGAGGACAAAGATCCCGGCTTCAATCCTTTTTGATCCCTGTTTACTCTATGGGTTTTGAGACATGGGCCTAAAAAGTGACTTGAAAGGAAAGAATCAAAGCCTTTTTAATAAATTTTTCGCAAATCAGGGGTTCGCTGGGAGATTAGTGTCAAAACAGCGATTGCACATGAACTGAATCGAGGCCCCATTACCGCATAGTCCGACGCCAAACGGCTATACGGGTATGTGGCCCCCCCACCCCGAAAACCCATCCTTTCCCTCGGGTTGATCTGTAAGGAAAAATCCGGCGTGGAAGAGGCCAAGGGGGCGCCCAAGGCTCGTGGCTGGGGCAAGTTGATGATTCTTGTCGAGAGCTGCTTGGTATGGAAAGGAGCCTGAAATGGGAAACTCGCGCGTGGTGACCCCCGGAGTGGCGTCGTAGGGTGGGCGAGGCGACGCGCCCCCCGGCGTATGCCCCCAATGATTGATTGATTGATTTCTCTGCAAATGGTAAGTTGCAGCGATAAATATTTTTTCTGATTAAATTGATAACACTATTATGGCAACACAATTACAGCACCACTATCACGTTTAAGGGCAAATAGGATAGCTGACAGCTGCCAGATGTATTTCCATGCCATGATGTTTTCCTTATGTTGTACTGTATCAGAAGTAGTAGTAGTAGTAGTAGTAGTAGTAGTAGTAGTATAGTAGTAGTAGTAGTAGTATTAGTAGTAGTAGTAGTAAGTAGTAGTAGTAGTAGTAGTAGTAGTAGTAGCAGCAGTAGTATTTTAGTAGGTAGACACCACTCTCCTCTATCTCAGTTCACCCTCTACTCACTCCACAGCCCAGCAAAGATAGTAAGAAAGGCAATATGTGTCTTTCGGGCGTGGCAAAACCACTCTCGCTCCTTGTTGCGAGGGCCATGACACCTCTTCCCCACATGTCACAGGGGAGGGCATCGACACTCCCTCACAGCTCTTTGGCCACTTGCACCTTTCCTGGTAGGTTCTGCTTAAAGGCGAGGATGTTTGTCTCCCCGTGAGGTGGTGCATCACTAGCCTCTCTCACTGGGCGGGAGAAGTGTGGCATGATGATGAAGAATGAAGATGTGGAATGATGAAGGGCGTCACCCCTTGATCTGACATGATCCATGTTCTCCATGGCCCAACTAACCTTTCCCTTGACGTGACTCACACTTCTCACAAATGTGATGACTCTCAACTCAAAGACACTCTCTTCGCCCTGACAGAGTGTTCACCAGACTCAGACTGCTCGGACATTGGAGGGAGCTGCAAAAAGTACTGCAACAAGGAACATGGGGACGAGGAAAAGCAAGGCGTGTGTCACGAGGATGGTTGCCTCTGCTGCATTCCCCCTCGTAAGTTAACCATTATCACCTCTCTCTTAACTATGGCCTGACTGATTCATTCATTCAATGTGTGTTTGATCATGTGATTCAGAAAAGTAACATTATGGCTACAGGCGTGGGTCTGCATCTCTCGAGTGCATATATTGCTCTAGGTGTGGACTGCTATGAAGGACTGTCCTCGCTGCCTCCATTTGGTGCCTATCATTAGATATGAAGAGAGTGTCTGGCACCGTGCTGGTCAAATGCCAACTTTGATTTGACGTGTGGTGCCCAGGAACAAAGGAATAAATATATGATACCAATAAATGATATGTGTAGAGATGCAGCCGCAGATAAGCGATGTTTTGAGGCAACACTGCATTATATGAACACTGTAAAATATAAACAATAATAAGGAACATGAAAATAATAACAAGAGCACTCTGAGAACGCATACCTCCGCCAGTTTTACTAGTTTTACTGCATAATACATGTATCGTAATCTTTCTTGCCAGCAATACAGTTTCAATTTCAACTGTCCTCTTATCCCAGTGCACAAATATCAACAGTACTGTATTATAATTACGGGCAACCACTACACGGGTAGGAACTTGAAGTACAATCACTTCAGGGCGAGACTTGAGTCCAATCTTTTTGTCTTTCAGCATCCACTGCCACAAGCCCACGAACACTTCATTCCGCACAATTACTTTCCCTATGATATTGATAATGCTTCCTTATATATATAATGTTCCCACTCATTGTGAGGTCATGATACTTCTCCTTGGTGTGTGTGTGCCCTAGCTAGCGCAAGGGTTCTGAAGGTTTTTTTTCAATATGCCAGTGTTATTCCGGCTTCCCAAGATTGCCTGGCTCAAAAGTTGCATTCCAAATGATATGCATAGAATATTTGAACATTTTATTTTTTGTAGATTAGTTATGGTGATCTACTCTTGACTTTGAGCCAGCCAATCTGTGGTCCCAGGCCTCCCCCCCCCCCTGAGACCCAGCTATTCCACCCTGGCACAGTATTCCCTGGTTGAGACTCGCTTTAAAAGAAGTAAAGTCAAAGAAGACATGAAGTATTTCATTGCCACAGGCAGGAGTCTACCCCGCGTGCGGGCGTGTGAGCCCACCTCGCCACCTGAAGGTGTAAAAGTAGAGACAAGGTATCTCTACCGTCCCCACCTGATCTCACTCGGTGGGGGCGACCTGACATCCATCTATCCGGCCACGGCTCCGGATAGATGGATGTCAGGCCAGTCCCTCCGGGTGGTGTCAGGTGGAGATCCTTGTCTCTACTTTTGTACTTTTAGGTGGCAAGATGGGCTCAGACGCCCGCACGCGGGTTCGACTCCTGCCTGTGGCATCTTAGAAGAGTATACAAATAGATTCAAAATTCTTCAACAAAAATGTCCACAAAGCTTCTAATATAAGAAAGACCACAAGTACAGAACAACAACCTTCCTTTGGCAGGTCCGTGTCCCTATAATGCCGGTTGCGGTGAAAAAGGTGGCACTTGTAAGTCGAAATGTTTGGATACCGAGGAGCAGCAGCCGTGGCCCTGTGACACCAACTGCTACTGTTGTGTTCCTCCAAGTAAGTATATGTGCAGAGTTAAAAGGAACTATGATGTAGTGTGAGCACTATAATGCAAGGGAAAAACATGGTAGTCTTAGGTTTAATAAAAATATATGCTTGAAATTTACAAATCTATAGACATGACGAAAACAAATTGTTTAGTTCCTTTAACAAAGTAGTAAACAGTAGTGCAATCAGATAATACGAACTGACTGTTACAGTAGCTACCTGAAAACAGAGTTCATACACACACTCACACACACACACACACCCACACACACACACACACACACACACACACACACACACACACACACACACACACACACACACACACACACACACACACACACACACACACACACACACACACACACACACATACACACACACACACTCAAACACACACACACACACACACTTTCAGAAAGGTTTATCGAGTAGATCCTTGAACTAAAGTATCCTCTCCTTTTGGAATGGTTTCACTACATCTCTTTCAAGTAGCTGAAAGTAATCGGGATTATTTCCTCTAATATTTCTACCCTTGGCTTTGTATGCGTGGAAAAACGACATACACACATAAATTCCTGTCTTCATCTCTGCTATACCAATCTCAACTTGATATTATCAATATTCATGCATAACGTTTGATATTTTGACTCACTGAAGTGATTTTCAATAAGCCCTGACCTGACTCCCACTCTCCTCGCCCTGGCAGAGTGCTCACCACAATCATCCTGCTCGGCCATTGGAGGGAGCTGCAAAAGCAACTGCAACAAGGCACATGGGGACGTGGAGAAGTATGGCCTGTGTCAAGGGCAGTACTGCGTCTGCTGCCTTTCCCGTCGTAGGTTGATCATTATTTTTAGTCGTCCATTTGGGATCGTTGTTCGGTTATCTTATTGCTCTATAAGGAATACTTTGTTTCTGACCTGCAATCTTAACCTTCAAATGTAGTCATGAAGTGAAGTATTCCCGGCCACCATTTCACTCATTCAGCCTTACTGTCGTCTGCGTTGGTTGCCTTTGACCCTTGTGTACTGTCGTATTGTGGACTGCTGTGAGGGACTGTCCTCGCTGCCTCCATTTGGTGCCTATCATATATGAAGCGAGGGTCTGGCATCGTGCAGGTCCCAAAAACCAACTTTGACTGACTGTGGTGCCCCGGAAACAAAGAACTCATGATACCAATAAATGCTATGATGTAGAGAGGCAGCCGTAGACAAGCGATGTACTGAGAGGAAAACTGTGTTTGGCCATCACTATTGATTATAATTATGCTAATACTGATAGTAGTACTAATAATGATAATAATAATGATAAAAATCAATAAGGATAATAATATAGATAATAATCCGTACTCCGTAGTGTAGTGGTTAGCACGCTCGGCTCACAACCGAGAAGTCCCGGGTTCGATCCCCGGTCGGAGCGAAGATAGATGGGTGGTCTTTCTTAAAACCCGAGCCCCTGTCCACCCAGCAGTGAATGAGTACCGGGTGTTAGCCGGGGGTTTGTGACCCCCCTCCCGGGGTGGTGGCTTCGGCCAACACTAAGCCCGCAGCGGTAGATCAATATAGCTCTGAGGAATTATCTTTTAACAAACAAAACAATAAAAATGATAATATAATATAAAAAGCATTGAAGTGCTAAACCCTCAACAAAATGCCTTTTTGAAGAGTTATTGCATATATCTTATCTTTTTTTTTACTGCAACCATTATCCTTCTTTACTTGTGCAGCATGTCCTGACACGATGCTGTGTTCCGTGCTGATGGGCCAGTGTGTGCACCAGTGTAGCAGCGGGAGGGAAGTGCCGGAACTGTGCCTCTACAACGACTGCACATGCTGCTTGCCTCCACGTAAGTTTTTGTCTTTTTGTTTTGCTCTTGTTGCTGTTATTGTTCGAGATGAATCAAGAGTCTGCTTCACTGGTAAGACTGTCGATGTATGGCAATTCTATCATAAATTGAAGAAATATATGAGTACAAGTTTCTATATCTGACATGCCAAGCTGCGCCATGCTTCACACAACACGTTTTTTAAGAACAACTTGTAACATTTCATATGCTCAGTAAAGGAATTTCCCACAACTCTGAATACTTGGTGCGAGAGATTTCCCCGGCTTGAAAGCGAGTTGTGTTGAACACCAAGGAAAGGTACCTCGATGGTGTCTATCCAGGTAAAGAATCTAACAGATAGCGGACTATTCACCTCTCGCGCACAAAAAGTTGTATAAGTTTTCATTTCAACTTTGACAAGTCCCGGGGCAGAACGTAAAGGCGCGCGGCGAAATATTTTGACCATTTTTTCAAATTTTCATACGAATGTTTTTCTTGGAAAAATTATAAATAATTGGCTTTGTAAGATATTGTTCTTCAACGTCAGGAAAAAAAAGCAAATGTTTTGCGACCTTCCGTCTTTCCGATTAAACATTATAAAAAAAATACGGTATGTTCCTAGACTCCTACCTCAAACAATTAACAACAGACTTTTTACGTGATAAGAACATAAGAACATAAGAAAATAAGGAAGCTACAGAGGCCGCGAGGCCTACACGTGGTAGTTCCTGTCACCTAACACTACCTACATCCACCTTTCATCCCCATCCATGAACCTATCCAGCTCCCCTTTAAGCTCCCTAATGACTCCGCACTAACTACCTGTCTACTGAGACCATTCCACTCATTCACCACCCTATTTGTGAACCATTTTCCCTATTTCCTTTCTAAATCTACGCTTTTCCAGCTTGAATCCGTTACTTCTTGTTCTACCCTGGTTAAAAGCCGTAAGAACTTTTCCTACCTCTCCTTTATTAAATCCCTTTATCCACTTAAAAACTTCTATCAGATCGCCCCTTAATCTGCGTCTCTCGAGTGAGTGTAATTTTAATAACTTCAATCTCCTCTCATAACTAAAGCTACGCATCCCTTGTATCATTTTGGTCATCCTTCTCTGCACTTTTCTAACACCACTATATCCATCTGTAATATGGAGACCAAAACTGAACTGCATAGTCTAGGTGAGGCCTGACTAGAGCCAGATAAAGCTTTAGAATAACTTCCGCACTTCTACTTTTAACACTTTCTGTAATGAATCCTAATACTCTATTAGCTACTATTTCTGGCCTCAATACATTGTTTCCTAGGTCGGAGGTCTGGGCTCACCCTCACTCCAAGATCTTTTTCACCTTCTGAGTCTTTTCAGCGATACATTGCTTATGGTGTATCTATTACCAGGGTTTTTTCTACCACATTCATAACGCTACAATTTATCAATATTAAATTCCATCTGCCATCTGACTGCCCACTCGTTAAGTTTATCTAAGTCTCCTGCAATATGTTTACGTCAGACTGTGATCCAATAATCCTACCTAACTTGGTATCATCAGCAAACTTGCTGATATCACTGCTAATCCCACTATCCAAGTCATTGATGTAAATCAAAATAGTAATGGGCCCAAAACAGACCCTTGTGGAACTCCACTTGTCACCAGTCCCCATTCAGATTTGGAACCATTAATGTAACCCTTTGTTGCCTATTACGTAGCCAAGCTCTGATCCAATGAAGAACCTTCCCATCTATACATGAGCCCTAACCTTATTTAAGAGTCGCTCGTGTGGTACTTTGTCAAATGCCTTACTAAAGTCCAGATATATTATATCATAATCCTTATCATTATCTGCCGTCTCATAAACTTTCCTATAAAAACTCAATAAATTGGTGAGACATGACCTACCCTTGGTGAATCCATGTTGTGAATCATTGATCAAACTATGTTTATCTAAGTGCTCTCTAATGTTTTTTGCAATAATGAATTCCAATAATTTATCACCACTGATGTTGGACTTACGGGTCGATAATTTGACTTTAGTCCTCTGTCTCCCTTCTTAAATATGGGAACAGCATTTCCTTTCCTCCACAATAATGGCACACTCGCCTATCTCAACCGATTTCCTAAAAATGTGCACTAACGACTCACTAACAACCTCCTTGCATTCCTTTAATACCCTGGATACACTTCATCTGGTCCTGGCGATTTAAATGTTTCATTTTTTCTATACCCTCTTCCACCATTTCCCTAGTTATCACAATATCTTTGAGTTTCTCCTCATCGCTTCCTTTGAACATCTGTTCACTATCAGGTATCGTCTGTGTATCCTTCTCCGTAAAAACACTTAGAATAATCCATTTAGACTCCTACACAATCTCATCCGTATTTAAGACCTCACCCTGTCCTGACCTTAAGGGCCCAACTAATTCCCTTGTCTTTGTTTTATAAACCTGATAGAACCCCTTTGGGTCCCTGTTCGCCTGTTCTGCTACTTTAATCTCATAATTGTTCTTAGCAACTCGAGTTAATTTCTTCACTGTCCTCGCCATCACGTTATACTGTTCTTTGTTTACCAATCCTGCCTTGAACCTTAAATAAATGTTTCTTTTTACTCCAATGTTGTGTTTTAATTTGGTGGTCATCCATTTTGGATCACTCTTTCTGGACCTTATCTCCCTATAAGGAATATTTCTTTTCTGTCCGTCAATTATATTTCTTACAAATGAGATATAATCATCCTCGGCTCCGACCTCACTTCCCCTTCTAACCTCTCTAATTACCTCCTCAGCCCTGACCTCACTTCCCTGTCTAACCGCTCTAATTATGATCGTGATCACATATACCATTAAAAGGGGATTGTACGAGCTTTTCAACCGCTACCATAGGAGTTTTATATCACCAGTAGCTTCTGAGTGAAGATTAATAAAAACTGAATTCAAACAGTAAAATATATCCTGCTGGGTGAACACGACCGGAACGTTCCCTCACCCAGCCTCTCTCACAAACACAGGAGGGTTGAAATGGATCTATGTTTTTTTAAGCCTTCCCTGGACTTGCTTGACTCAACAAATTTTGACGCGATTCTATGACAATGTTATTTCTTGCAAATTTTCAAAGCTTTTGAGACGCGATTCACATCAATATTTCGTGGTCAACTATTACGTGGTTTGACGCTAATCGCGTCATACCGCGAGAGGGTCATAGCAAAAACAGTATTTCCCGTAGATTGCCTAATTAAGGTGGAGATGAACAAATAAGGACTCACTTTAGCAGGTATTACTTGCATTGTAGCATCCATGTGCAGTACGTACAGTGACATTAATTTTGTGCTCATTTCCTCGCACAAGATGATAAAGATATGACCCAAGTCGATTTTTCTAGGTTGTTTAGTAGACTCATTTTCCAGTCCTACCTACAATGCAAGCCTTCATGCTACGTGCACGGACATGGGAGGTACTGTGCCCAAAGAATGCCCCGGATAAACCGTCTGCCTGGGCTGTGCGAAGGAACTGACTGCAAATGCTGTCTACAAACCCCCCAGTGAGTTTTCCTTTCGACAAAAATGTTCAACTTTTACTATTTATTGTACCGAAATTGGCAATAAGCGGACTTTTTATTGTTTATTTTTAGGTCCCCTTAGGAGTCTAGTGCATAAAGCTATTAGATAGGAAGATCGCCACCGGGCAACCCCTGGGTATCCAGGCAAACATACCCACATCTGGTTGGTAACCAGGCTACATCTTAGATCTGAAAGAAAAAGAACACACGTCTGGCCAACGCCGTGCCAACCTGACCGAGGCCGGCTGGTCCGCCAGCCGGCTCGGAGCCATCATTCTTAATTTTGTGCTTCATCGAAGTCAACACTCTGCGTCTCTTAACACGTGTATGTTCTCTTCAGCCAATATGGTAAGCACCTGCAGTTTTTGCCGTGTTTACGTGGGTGGTGTTGAATTTTTACCATTCATGCTTTCGTATCCTTCTTAGGGTTTTACGGCATGAGTGTAGTTTTTATTCTTCATCCCTGGCCGGGCCAGCTGTGGTCTTAAATATTTTTATTCGGCGGGTGTCTGTGTCTGTGGTGTTAAGCTTACGCCCCAGTGGCGCGTCTTTCACCCTTTCTCCTCCCCTGGCAGTTTTTCCCCCCGCAGGGCGTCCTGGCCTGACCCTGGTCTGCCACGTTGTAAGCTGAGATGGGCGGAATGGTTACGTAGCTCTCCAGCACGCCCCCCCCCCCCGCCCGGACCCTCCCAATGGCTGGTGCGGGGGTTTTGGTGGTCCCTGGTCTGCCCACGTGTAAGCTGAGATGGGCGGATGGTTACGTAGTTCTCCCAGCCACGCCCCCCCCCCGCCCGGACCCTCCCAAGGTCCGGTGCGGGGGGTTTGGTGTCCCTGGTCTGCCCACGTGTCAGCTGAGATGGGCCGGATGGTTACGTAGTTTGTCACTCCAGCCAGGGCCCGCCCCCCCCACCCGGACCCTCCTCAAGGGCTGGTGCGGGGGTTTGGGTGGTCACTGGTCTGCCACGTGTAAGGAGATGGGCGGATGGTTACGTGTCACTCCGCCACGCCCCACCCCCCGCCCTGGACCCTCACAAGGGCTGGTGCGGGGGGTTTGGTGGTCCCTGGTCCTGCCACGCCCCTGGCCTGCCACGTGTGCGCTGAGACGGGCGGATGGTTACGTCGCTCTTGCTGGTGCCACCTTCCCCGCTCCCTCCGCCAGGACCCCCCATGGCCGTGTTAGGGAGTTGAGCGGGTACCCTGGCTGCCATGTCGCCCACCCCCCTCCCGCCGTGACCATCCACGTACCTGGAGCCGGGCAGTACGTGTGGGTCGATGCAGGTGGGGTTTGGGGCGTTTCGTGTTGCGTCTAGTTCCCTTTCCCTCTCACTGTTTTTTTTTTTAAACCCGTTCCTTTTCCCAGCGGGAATCAATTTTGGGTGGAAGGCCCCAGGGCTTTTGCCTTCCGGGGTTTGGGTCCCCCTGTTTTAGGTCCCCCCCGAAGGCCACAAGCCTCCCTGCTCCCTCGCAACCGCCCCGTGGCTTTCTGTCGCCCTTTTTTTCCTCCCCGCCCGATTTGCCCGTAAATTGCTTTTTTGTGGGTTTGGCCCTGCCCGGCTTCCCAATCCTTCCCGGAAGGGGGTGGGGTGGGGCCCCCCTGCTTTTACCGGGCGAGGCCTTGGGCTTGGACCCTCAAAAAGGAGTGTGGGGTACCGAAGGCTTTTTTTGAAGTTCTCGCAACCCGCAGCCACTTTCCGTTCACACCCCCTGTCCCTGGGGGGGCCGGAAACCGGTACCCCCCCCCCCCCCCCCCCCCCCCTCCCCTGGGTTTTTTCCTCGGCCTGGGCCCCTCGCCAGGTCACCCGTCCCATCTCCCCCTCCTCCGTCCCCCCCCCCCCCCTCGCACCTCCCCGAACCCCTGGCCCCTTCCCCGCCCTTCCCCATGAGCCCTCGGCCGTCCGAATCGTGCCTTGAAACGGTGGACAGCCAGGAATCTTGGGGCGGGTCCCCCCCTCCCCTCAGTCACCCCCCCCTGGAAAACAATTGAAAGTAAAAACCCGCGGAAACTTCCCCCCAGGGTCTAACAGGACTTTGCCCGGGTGCGTCCCCCCCCCCCCTGTGGGCTTTCCCCTAACGGCTGGTTCCCCCCCCCCCAGGCGGTCTCCCCTGGGCCCCCTTCCCCCCCACCCCTCACCGCATCTGCCCTCCGGTGGGTTGTCCGGCCTTGGATGACTTTCCAGTTTGAACTTTCCTTTCATGCCAAGAAATTGGAGGTCCAAAACTTTAAACTTCTGGTCCCCATTCTCCCGACCACCGAGGCGTCCCCCCCCCCGCCAAAGGTTTTTCCCCCATTCGCCTGCCCTTTCCCCTCCCCTCACCCGGTTTGGCCCTCCCTTCTTGAGTTCCCCCTTTGGTTGGGTAGTCGGAGGAAAAATACCTACTGGTGGTGGCTCCCGACGGGGAAGAAGGAAATGCCCTGGCCCCTACCCGTGGGGCCCAAGCCGACGACGGGTTTTCCGGGGGACTTCCGCCCCCCTGGATTTTTTCCCCCTTGGTCCCGGCCCGGGCCCCCTTTTCCCTCCGCCCTTTTTTTCCCTTCCAAGGTGCCCCTTCCCCCCTATGTGCCTTCCCCCCCCCTCGTCCGCCTGGCGGAGGAATGGGCCCTTGGGTAACTACCCCCTCCCTTCCTTCCTCCGTTTCCTGTTTTTTTAACCTGGGGCAACCCGAATTTGCGCCACCGGTACCCCAAATTGTTGGTGGAAGACGGTTTTTGACCGGCGGCTTTTTTGGTTTTGCCAAAGCCGGTTCGTCCCCCCCCCCCCCCCTGGCAGAACCGGCCTCCCAATGGGGCCCCAGTTCCCCCCGGACCTTGGGAAGTGGGCCCGTCCCCCCGCCCCCCGGGGGAGGGATCTCCGGGGGGGGACAGGAAAAAGTCCCCATAACCTCTACCGCCGGCATTTCCCTTTTTCTCCTCCGCCCCTGAACGCCTTCCCTCGAAGCCAGCCCCCCTGCGGGTTTTTTTCTCGGCCCGCCGCTTCGGATTGGCCTCTGTGCCCTCCTTACTTGGGCTGAAGCCCTAGTTTTTTGGGGTCCAGGGATTGCTTTTTCCCGTGCGTTGGAGGGAAAGCCCCCGGGATGGCCAGGTGGCCTTTTTTTTTCCCCCCTCTCCCCGGTGGGCCCAAGAAAAAACGGTTTTTTTGCCCTGGTGAAGGCCGCCCTGGACCACCCCCCGGCCCCCGAAGGTTGTGAGAGCGGGTACCACCATGTGGAACCGGGGGTTCCCCTTCCCCCTCCGTTTCCCCCCTGGGGGGGGCCCGAATCCCCCCCCCGTTTCCCTCCCCGGGCCCTTCTGGGTGGGCTTTTTTTCCCCCAAGTTGGGGAAAAATTGGCTGGAATTTTCCTCCGGTTGGTCCCCCACCCGGGCCCCCTTTCCTGCCAAGGACCCCTTTCCCGTGGGCGGCGCAAAACCCCCGGGGTTGGAAAGGAGGACTTTTTGTTCGCCCGGGACTTTCCAAGGACGCCAAAAACACGGCCCCTCCTGTTTTGTTGAAACCTCCGTCCCCCTGTTGCCCCTTCCCCCTTCCATCCAGCTGCGGAGTGGGCTCCCCCCCCCCCTCCTCCCTCCGCCGTGGGAATTTCACACACTTTTTCCCCCCTCTCCCCCGGCCCTCTCCGTGTCCCCCCGGATGTTCTGTTTCGGGCCCCCTTTGTGTTTTCGACCGCCCCTTTTGTGGTTGCCTTTTTTCCCGGGCGCCCTCCTTCCTCCCGACGGTTCCCCCGGCCCCTGGGGCCCCTTTGGACAGGGCCCGTCACCACTTGCCCCCTTGGTTCCTTCCCGGCGGGCGAAGGCCCTTTTTCGCGGCCCCCCTGCCCGGAAAAAGCTTTTTGAACTCGACAGCAAAATTCCCTCCGAATTTTAGTCCCCCTTTTTTTTTTTGGATTTCGGAGGTCTTGTCGGAGCCCCTCCTTGCAGCAAGGTGGGTTTTCCCCCCCCCCTTGCCTCAATTCCCCCCCCAAACCCTTGCACTTCTGGGGTGTCCTAACTCCCCGGGCCCCCAGACCGGTCCCTCGGCCGGGGGGTTTTTTTCCCGGGAGGGGGTCCAGCAGTGTTTTTTTCGTCCCGGGGCTTTCCCCCCTTTTTTCTCGTCCGGGAGGGGCAAATCACCAGGGAAGTGCTCCACCCCCGTGGGGGTGGGGGTGGATGGCCCCCAGGTCCTCGTCGTCCCCAGTTCCCCCCCAGGTTTTTTTTGGGCACCCCTTCCGGGTTCAAGGGGCCTTTCTGGGTTCCCCCTCCGGCCCCCCCCCCCCTTTCCGCCACTTCGGGGCCCCGCCCCTAACTGTCCCCCAACAGCCTTCCTCCAAGGGTCGCCTCCTCCGCTTTCTGGAGCCCTCCCTTCCCAGGCCCTCTGTTCCCCCCCCGGTTTTTTTTTTTTCGGGCAGCCTGGCCCCGCAAGAGAGGTTTTTGGGGGCCCCCCGCCAGGGTGGTCACCCCCCCGAAGGGCCCCTTTTTCCCCTTGGCCCCTGGAATTTGGGGCCCCCCCCCACCTAAAACCCGCCCCTTCCGGCGACCTCCCCTTTTCCTTGGACGGCCCCGGGTCTTCCCACAGTTGGCTCGCCGCCCCAACCTTTGGTCCCCGGCAAATTCCCCCCCAAAAACTCCCCTCCGGGGTTAGTTGGGAAAGGCCGGCGGGGAAAGGTCCCCTTTCCTTTTTTTTTCCCCCGCCAATTTTTTTTTTTTTCCCAATCCCGTAACCCCCAGGAAAGGGAAACCTCTTCCGAAGGGGCCCGGCTTATCTTTTTGGAAACCCCCTCAGCCCGCCCTAAAATGGGATTTTGTTGGGGGTGCGCAAACCCCCGTTTTTTTTCCCCCGTAAAATCTGACCACTTGGGCCCCCAGTGTTTTCCCCCCGCCCTTTCCCCGGCTGAGGCAAGGGGGACCCTGGGATTTGGGCGTCCCCCCCCCTTCGATCTCCAAAGGACGCCCCCCTACTGGCCAAAATGTTCCCCCACAATTCCCCCCAATCCCTCCGTTTTTCCGGCCTCTTCCCCTGGGCCCTTCCCCCATGTGGAAATCGGGACGGGTGGGCAGTTTTTTCACCCCAGAACTGCCCCTTTCGGCCCCCTCCTTTCCCATCGCTCCCCCGAGGGTTTTTTTTTTTTTTTTTTTTAACGTGGGCCTTCAAAACCCAAGGTGGTTGCCTTTTCAGCGGAAAATGGGTGGGGTCCCCCCACCCCCCCCCCCCCCCCCCCCCCCCCCTGCCCCAAAGGGTGGTTGAAATTGGTTCCCCCCCCCCCCTCCAATGTAAATTTGGACGATTGGGCTGGGGGTTGTCCCCCCCCGGCCTCCGTCCCCCTCAGGGAAGGAAAGCGGTTTTTTTTTTCGCATGTCCCTTGGAAACCGAGCTTTTTGGCGGGGGCCGGGGGGGGAAAAAGAATTGGGGTTTCCCTAAGTTTCAACAAGGGAAAAAAGTTTCCGTTCCTTTTACCCCCCCTCTTTCCCCCAGCATTACCTTTTTTGGGCTGGGGCATGCCCAAATGGGAAAAAACCTTCCCCGTTCGGCCTGGCGGTTTACCCGCATCTTAAGGGGGAAAAAATTGCGGCCCAAGCTTTCCCAATTCAACCGCCCCTCTTTCCCGGGCCCATCCGGTTGTTTTCCCGTTTTTTTTTTTGTCCCCAAGGAGGGCAATGGGGAGTCCCCTTTTTCCTTGGCCCCTCGCATTTCAACTTCGGCCCGCAGAAAAGTCCCCCACTCCCCCCTAAAGGCCCGCCTTTTTTTCCCCGTCCCTACCGGTCACGCCTTTGGTCCCCCCCCGGGTGGGGGGGTTGACCACGCCCCCCGTTTTTTTTTTTCCCCTTGGTGCGACCCCGCGACTTTTTTGCTTCCGGCCCCCCCCCCGTTCCCTCCCCTAGCCCCCCTCCACAACTAACTGGACAAGTTGGTTTTTGGTGGAAGGGCGGGGGTTTTTTTATTCCGCGTGGACCGGGTGGCTTTTTGCCCCCCTCCAAAGCCCCCCTACGGTCCCTTTCGTGATTGTCCCCCGGAAAATGCCCCGTCCCGGAACGTCCCCGGGGTGGGGCCTTTTAACCAAAAATTCCCCTCCGACGGCCGGAGGGTTTTTTTTTTTCCGGGCGGGTGGTCCCGGGGTGTAGGCCGGCAGGACTCCCACAATCAACCGTCCCCCCCCAAGGACAGCTGCCGTGGTCCCCCTCTTCTCTTCCTCCGAATTTCGCCACCCCCCGAATCCCAGAAGGGACGCCCTCCTCCCCTGCTTTTCGAGATGGAACCCAACAAGGGGTCCCGCGGTCACCCCCCACTGTCTCCGCCCCGCCAAGGGAAACATTCCAATAATCCCCCCTTTTCTATGGGTCCCCCCTTTTTTCGGAGCCAGATTTCCTCGGCCTGGCGGGCCCCCCCGGTTTTGTTTCCCCACCCCTTTCCCAACTCCCTGTCCCCCCTGGCCAGGTTGTTTTTTTTTTCCCTGCCGCGGAGTGGAAAAGGAAAATGTGTTGGCCCCGAAACGCCCCCTGGGGTCCCTCCGCTTTTCCCGGGGCCCTTCGTCCCCCCCCGGTGGAGTGGGCCAAGGCTTTTTTTTTCCCGCCCGGAGCGCTTTTTTGGGGCGGCTTTTTTTCCTCCCTGTTTTTCGCGGCCGGGGGTTGGGGCAACTCCGGAAGGTGGGGTGACCTCTTCCGCGTCCCCCCCCCCCCGCCCCGCTTCTGCCCTTGGGCCCACACTAACCAGGGCCTTTTGTTTTTTTTTGAACGAGGGGGGAAACCGGACCCAGCCTGCGGAAAAGGCCCCCGACGCCCCTCCACCCGAAAAGGACTGGGAACAGGTTTGGGGGGGGCCGCCAATGGTTTTTTAACCCTGTTTCCCCGCCCCTCCCCTGCAACCAGTTGTCCTCCCCTGAAGTAAATGCAAACAAACTGGGCGTGTTCAATAACAGGGGCAAAAAGGTTTGGACGCATGGGGGGGTGGCTCCCCTCTCCCTGGCCCGCCCCGCAACCGTGGTTCTCCCCGAACTGAAAAGGCCCCCTTGGGTTTGGTCCCACCCTCCCCCGGTTCCTCCCCCCTAGGGGCCCTCCGCGTTTTGGTTTTGGAGGAGCCTCCCCCGGCCAGGCTTCTTTCCACTGAAGCCTTTTAACAACCCCCCTTTGGAGTTTTTTTTTTTCTTTCCCGCCGTACCTCCCTCTCCGTCCCGGACGGTCTCCGGACCCCGCGTAGCGTGGATGAAACCCAAATTGGTTTTTGGCGCTTGTCTTTCGACCCCCCGTCCCCCCCCCCCCCCCCTCTAAGCGAGAAACAGTATTGAGTTTCTCCACCTTGGAAAAGGCCCTTTCCAGGTCCGGTTTTGTTTCCCCCTCCAAACTCCCAAAGGCCCCCCCTCCGCCGACGTCCCCCCCACCCCCCCCCCCTCCCCTGAAATCGGTCCCCCCCCCCCCCGGTTTCCCCCCTGGATTTCCTTCTTCCTTCTGGCCCACCGACCCGTGGGGGGGGAGGGTCCCCCCTTCCGCTCTCTCACCCTCCCAAACTCACCTTGGCGGCCCCTGGGCTGACCCCCCCCCTCCAAAATACGTTTGGGGGGTTTCCTTGGGTCCCCTGGAAAAACCCGGCCGTTTTTTCGTTGGACCCCCTGTTAGAAGAGGGGATTTTTTTTGTTGTTTTCCAACAAAAACCCCCCTCCCCCCGCCCCGTCCCCTGGTCCCTTTCCCCTGGTCCCTGGAGAAGGGTTTTTTCCTTCCGTTCCCCTGCAGGAGCCGAACCCAGTTTTTTTGGGGTCGAACGCATCGCCCGGACCTCGCCTCCCTTTAGAAGGCCCTTGGTTTCTGAATGACCCCCTGCTTACGGGTTTTTTTTTTCGGGCCCTTCCCTTCCAAGCTGAGGCCGTCTGACCCGTTTTTTTCCCCCCCCCCCCCATGTGGGGAAGAACACCCCCCCTTCCTCGCCGACGGCCCCCCTTTTTTCCCGCTTGTCACCCCTTCCCCTCCTCCCCCTCCCCTCGCCCAACGTGGCTTGGGGTAAAGAAAAACGCGCGGCAGGAAACCACACACAAACCCGTCCCCCTCCAACCGGTCCCGTCGTTCCCCGGCCCTTGGGTTCCCCCCCCCTGCTGGGGAACGCCCCCCCCCGCAACAAAACCCTTGTGCCCCGGTTTTTTCGGCGGCCTCCCCCGGTGGGTTTTTGTACCCCTTGAATGCTTCCGAAGCCCTTGGGGCGTGGTGGGGGGGACCTGGCGTTTTGGTTTTTTTCCCCCTGTTTCCCGCGATCCCTGTCCACTGGTTTCCCCCGTCCCCCCTCAACCACCAGGGGTGAAAATTTTGGCCGGCCGGCCCCCCTTTGGCCGGGGGGGCCCGTCCATCGATCCCCCCGCGGGATTCGGGTCCAACGCCCCTCGCCCGCCCAAAAAAAAAAAAAAAAATGACGTCCCCCCCCCCGCCCCCCCCCGCATGGAACCGTTTTGCTTTTGCGTCTCTGGCCCCTTCCCCCTCCAGCCAAACCCATTTCCTTTGGAGAGGGTACGGGGAGGGGAACAGTGGGGAGTACGGGCCCCCCCCCCTCGGTGGGCCTTTCCCCGTGGGCCCCCTCCGTTTTTAAAAACCTGTCCCACCCCCTTCCCGTTCCACCGTTGGACTTTCCCCCTGTGGGTTTGCCCCCCCTGGGGTACCTCTTCCCCTCCGGCCCCGGAGGGGCCCCCCCCGGGGGTGGGGTGGAAACGCCCGGGCCCCCCTACCATTGACACCGTCCAATTCCCGCCCTTGGATTTCGGGTTGAGTATAACTCGTGGTTTTAAAATCCGTTCTTTTTTTTTTTGTTTTTCTTGTGCCAGTTTTGCCTCCTTTTGCCTCCCCCGCGGGAAAAGGGGGTCGGGGGGCTTTTTTCTGCCCCGGTCCCCCTCCAAGTGGGCAAGTAAGCTTAGTGGGGCAACTAGCCTACTAAGGGTGATCCTAAATTGACTTTTCCCCTTGTTTGAAGTTTAATGAAAAGCCCCTATTTTTTTTTTTTGGTCCCCTGGACAGAGCCTAAGTGGCACGGCCCTTTTCGGCATCCCCCCCCCACCCCCCTTCATTCCCCCCCCCGCCCCGAAGTTTTTTTTTTTTTCAGCCCGCTCTTCCCCCGGGGAATTGATTTTTAAATTGGATGGTTTTTTTTTTTTTTTTTTTTATGTAAATGCCTCCGAGCCCGGCCCACCCCCTTTTTTTGGCGGAAAAAACAAAGCCCCGGGCCCTCGGTCCAGGGAATTTTGGGGCAACGGCCGTTTTTGGGGCCAGAAACGTGGGGTGTTTTTTTTTTTTTTTTTTCTTTTTTCTTTCCAGATCTAATTGTAAAAAGCCTTGGTTTTTTACCCGTAAACCAGATGTGGGGTTAAATTGGTTTGCCTGTAATACCCGGGTTTGCCACCTGGGGGTGGGGGCGAATTTCTTTTCCTATCCCTAATATCTTTAAGTGGCACTAAAGCTTCTGTCAACCCCGGGACCAAAAATTAGGCCCCCTTTTTTTTCATACTTTTTTTCCAAAAAAGCGTCAATTTTTTTCTTTCCTACCCTAAGCTTTGGGATCAATGATAAATTTTTTTTTTTTTTTTTTTTTTTTTTTTTGTTTTTTTTAAAACGTTTTTGAGAATAATTTGCCCTGCCCAAATTTCGCCCTTAACATAGTTGAACAAAATGGGAAATGAAGAAAGCACTCCCACCGTGCTGACCCCTCAAGGCAAAGAAAATATCTGACTACTACCTAAACCAACTTTTTTTTTTTCAACTACTAGTAAACTACTATTTCATGGGTTACTGCCTACTACCTGGGTTAAAAATGCCCCGGGTTTTGTTTCCCCCCCGGGAAAGAGAATTAGGATGGCATTCCCCCCTATCCATAACAATTTTCCCCCGGGTTTTAGGTCCCCTGGGTCAGAAAAGGAAAAAAAGATTTTTTTTCAATTCTCCCTAAAACACTGTTTTTTTTTCCTGGGGCAGGGGTTTTGGCCACCTTAGACCCCCCCGCAATCTGGTGGGGAAACCAAAAATTTAAAATCTTTTAATTATCACTTAAAGGTCAAATCCAACTTTGTTTTTTGTTTCGCCTAATATTTTATCCCTTCAATCTTTTTTTTTGTCTTTCTATCTCCTCACTTTTCCCTATCTTCCCCCCCTTTCCCTCCTACTAAACTGACACCCAATACACTCCCCCGGATACAAGTTTCCCAAAATGCCCCCCCGTTTGGGGCCCCCCTTTTTTTTAGTTAAAAAGCGATCATCCGGTTAACTGGTTTAGTTTTAAACAAAACTTTCCCTCCTTTCCTCCCCCTTTCCTATCAAAGATCAAGAACACTCCTTAGAATTTCCCTTTAATGTCCCCCCTTTTCAAATAGACACCATAGTTGAAAGAATCCACGTTTCCCCAAAATTGGGGGGTGGGGCCTAGTCCCGTTTTGTTTTTTATTTCGCTCAATTTTTTTGAAGAAGTCCCGACCCAAATTTTTTGCTATTCCGGTCCCTCCCCCCCCTACCTTCGTCCCGCTCCTGAAAAACACCAAAATGTTTTTTTTTCCGGAAGGCCTTAAAACACAAAAAAAAGGGTAAAGAAAACCATCCTTTTTTTTTCTCCCTGGGGATTTTAGAGTAAAACATTATTAAATTCCCCTTTCTATATTCAAAAAAGTAAAAAACTGCTCCCATAAGCAAAAACAGCAATTTATATCCATCCTTGGGTTTTTTTCGTTTTTAGCTTTTAATTTAAGAAGTCATTTCGGAGGTGCTTTTTTAATCCCCCTTTTTAGATAGGCCCCACGGTTCCCCTAAGAAATTCCCGGAAACATTCCCCCTATTTTTTTTTCCCGCTTTCCTCTCAACCTCGGCGTTTTTGTTTTTTTTTTTCCCTGCAGCGGAGGGCCCCCCCCACAACACACAAACCATCCTGCTCAACTTTCCCTTCCACTCCCAGTAAAGGACTTCATTACCTTTCCGCTTCCTTTCCCCCCCCCCCCCCCCCCCCCCCCCTTCTTGTTTTTTTATATAATAAATCTATCTTATAAAATGCTCATATATAGGTACCGTTTTTTTTTTTTTTTTTCATTTTTTTTTTCCAATTTAACCGAATAGGAGGCCCCCTGCCCCCCAGTTCCTTAATAAAAAGGTGGGTTTTTTTATTTAACGCCCAGTCCCCCCCCTCACTACCCCTTCACTTTTCCATTGGAAGGCCCTCCCCTCCACCACCTCACTTTCCACTCCAAGGCCCCCTCCCGACGGAACGTTCCCTCAAGTCTGACGAAAAAAACCCGTCCACATGGGTTTTTTTTTTTTTTTTAAGTGGAACACAAACAAACATTATTACTCCCTTATATTCCCCCCTTATTTTCCCTCCATGTATAACCTACAAGTAATTCAGCGGTAAAATTGTTTTTTAATCCGTAAAACTGAATAATTTTTTTTTTCATTATAGGATTCAGTGGAGAGGTTTTAATGCCCTCCCCTCAGGAGGGGCCTTTCCCCTGGTGGGCCGGATTTGGAAAGAGCTTTTCCCTTGTGGGTCCCCCCCCCAGGATTGGAGAGCTTTTTCCCCTTGGTTTTCCCGGATTAAAGAGAGGGGCTGTTTTCTTGTGGTCGGGGTTGGAAGAGCTTTTTTTTCCCCTGGTGGCCCCGGACCTAGAGCCTTATTGGGTGTGGTCCCTAAAGATTCCTCCAAACAAGAAAAGAAATATATTTTCAATGATGAATAAATAGGAAAAAATGATGGTTTCCCAAATATAGTTTTTCCTTTTGTGTTTGTTTAGTTTTAGTAAAAAAAAAAACCCGTTCAGTGGATTTATTGTTCTGTGGCTTACCCCCTTTTTTTTTGATTTTTTTTCTCCCCCTTTAAAGTTAACTTATTTACTAACACTTCAATCACAGTGATTTGATGTCACTTTTTTGTCAGAAAATTTGTCAATTGTTTCTGTCTCATCCACACTACAAATGAAATTTTTTTCTGCCCAAACATTTTTTTAAAAGGGGAAATACAAATTCTAAGAATTATACCCACTTTCTTTAAACCCTCAAAGCATCTACAAGTGTTTTATCATGCATTTTTTTATAATGTCTTCCAGGTTTTGTCCAACACAATATGCACTTTCGGCACTAGGGTCCCGCATAGAACGGTTTGCATTGGGGAAAATTTACCCCCAAACCACCCTTCAAAAATTTGGGTAGAGTGGGGGTTTGTTTCCCCCCCTTTGAGGGAGGTATTTTGCTCATCATAGGGGAGCGTAGGGATGTTATAAATTATAAGGTTTAATGGGTAAAAATTTTAAGGAAATTTGAATGAATATTTTCTGGGAAAATATAAAAGAAAATTCCCCAGGGGTTTTAAGCCTTAAATTTGCATTTAAATAATTAGCACCTTGGTTAAAGCGGGTCATTGGCTGCTCCCTTTTAGATTCTCGCCCCCAACGATTTACAGTGTAGGTGGGATTTGTGCAGCCGTCGCCGCTGCGGGCTTGGAAATTCATACCTCCTAACCCCCCGTGAGAGAAAAAATCCTTTTTTTAAATATACATGTTTGATAAAAAGTACACCCCCAGCCTCTACCGAGTTAACATCTCTTATTAAAATATACGTGGATTGTATTTAGAGAATTTATATATACTCTTTGCCATAGTTTTAAAATACATGGGGCTTGTTCATCGACATAGCGATTTCAGTGCTGGTCTATTAAGTGAAAGCTTCCTTGACCCCAAACCCAAAATAACGCCTCCCCCCCCGCACTTCCCCCGGGGCCCCGATCAGGCTACCACTTCGGATCACAAGACAGGGTATTAATCAAAAAACCTACAGGATTTTAACCCACTATCCACCCATAAGTATCCCCATTTTTGATTAGCTGGGTTTGTGTCGGGGGTGAAAGACGATGGTTTTTTATTTGGTAAACCCCACATTAAATATTTTTTTACATAAATTTCCCCCAGCATCGAACATTTTCCCTTTTTAGAAAGAACGACCTCAAAAATTTTTTTCCAAAAAAATTTTGTTAGGAAAGAAAGTGATCATATACAGTACCCCCCCCCAGTCTCCGCTAGCGAGTTTTTCGCCCCGAGTTTTGCGTTGAGTCCCCCAAATTTTTCCATCCCGCTTTCCGCATTATCTTCGTTTTTTGGGGATTCCCCTTCGCTTTTTTTCGTTCCCCTTTTTGTGGCCTCCTTTTGTTCCTGTGTTGGATCTTCTTCTTGGGTTAGAAGATTAATTATAAGTTGTATGAGTTTTGTTTTGTTTTTTTTCCCTTTGTTTTGTTTTTTTTACAGGACAGCCGGGTCAAAGGCCCCGGGCCCATGAAAAATAAGCCCTGAATATCAAGATCAAGACCAATATGCTTCGTAGGTCCCCAGTTTCCTCTTCCCCTTCCCTTTATTTTGGTTGGGGGAAGCCACCACCCCGGTAGGCGGGCACAAACCCCGGTAACACCCGGTACCCATTCTTTCACTCGGGTGGACGGGGTCGGGGTTTTCAGAGTTTTTGGGGGGGGAAAAGGTGAGTCTTTAAGCAGTAAAATAGTGGGTAAATCTTGCACCGGGGAATAAGCATTTTTTCCAGGGTTTTAAATACCCGAGTTTTCCGATCTGATTTTCGCTAGCCTTGTGAAAAAAGCAACCCCCAAAAACTCGGGGGGTACGTAATCGTCTTCACGCGTGAGTTTACTGCGGTACTGGCCCGAGAGCCATTCCCCCTCGGCAATTGGGTGCAAACACCCTTTCCCATGTACATAAAAGGGAACTTTGTTTGTTCCATTAGCTGAAATTTTGTTATTATTACATGCGCCATCACAAATACTCACGCATACAGGAAAATTTTAAACAAAACGTGGTAAGGCCAGGGGGCAGGCAAAGAGGAGGCACGGCAGGACATGAAGGGGTTTTTTTATCAGGACGCAAGCCAGGGCTCAGCTCACTCACTGATCGGTTAAAAGGGTTTGGGTTAGTTAGCTTTTTTTTGAGCTTATTTTTTGGGGGATGTTTTAGGAAAAATCTGAAGTTTGTTCGAAAAGTTCTAGTCTTTTCCCCCCTTATTAGTGCGTTTTTAAAATTTTTTTTCCCCCAAAACCCTTTACAGCCCTTCAGATACCTCTAAAACATAATTTAAATTTGGGAAGAGATGCCCTCCCCCCCCTCTAAAAACACCTCCCCCTGGCCCCCCAAAATAAATCCAGTGTCTTCAAAAAAAGGGGGGGGATGGCGCAATTACCGGGCACTGAAAAAATTGCGCCGCCTACTTCCCAAAAAAAAAAAAGTCACCCCTATATACCCTAAATATTGGGTAAAAATTTTAGTGTTTTTCCCATACTCTCCCCAATTCCCCCAAACAAGTTTGGGGACCTGTGGGAATGCATGGTTTTCGGGTGGGGGGAACAAATTATGCGTCAGAAAACACGAAATTTTAAAGAGTTGGGTTTAGAGGGGAAAAATTTCCTAGATCTAGGGTAATTTCCTTATATCTAGAGAAATTTGCATAACCAAAATTAACTAAACCTAGCCAAATTGGTATTATTCTAGTGTTTGCCCATACTCCCTTCTCCCCGCAAAACAAGCCTGGGGACCTGGGGGAATGCGGGATATTTGGCTGGTGTACAAAAATAGCGTCGCAACCACTGATCTATATAACATGGGATCGCGGAAGCCGGGCCCTCAGCACTGGTTCCAACTGTCCGCCTCTTGCCGTAACCAAAACAAAGCCTGTTTTCTGCGGCTCGCGTTGCTGTCTGGCTGTGTTATCGCCTCGTCATGCCAAGCTGTGCTTGCTGTCTGGCTGTGTTTATCGCCTCGTCATGCCAAGCTGTGCTGCTATGTCCTGTACAAACAGACCAGGACCTGGAAGTGGCAAATCTTTCCACCCGTGAGTAACACCACACACCACACACACGCACCCACCACACACACACACACACCCACCCACACCACCCCCATCACACCCACCACACACACCCACCCACACCCACACCCACACCCACACCACACACACACCCACACCCAACCACTCCCCACCCAGCCCATCCACTCTTAATACATCTACCCACTCCAGTCATCCAACTACTAGTTAAAAAAAAATAAAAGGTGGATAGGTATACTTTTTTTTTTTATAAGTAGATATAGATATAAGTATATTTTTTTATACTTGTTAACAATTAGTGGAGAACGGAAGCAGACCTGAGTGCGGTTATGATAAAATGATCATAGGTTTCCTAATAAGCGGTGCTTGTTCTAATGGAATAGCTTTATTTTGCGAAAAAAAAAAAAGAAAAAAAAGTATCCCTTTGTGGTTAAAGTTAGGTTAGGTTTCTTTAAACAACCTATAAGGTTAGGTTGGGTTTTCATTAAAACCTTTAAGGTTAGGTTAGGTTTCATTAAAACCTAAAAGGGTTTGGGTTAGGTTTCCCATTAAAACCCTTAAGGGTTTTAGCTAGGTTAGGTTTCATTAAAACCTATAAGGTTGGGTTTAGGTTTCATTAATATATTATTTATTTTTTGGGGGAGGGGGGTTGCGCAAAATAAAAACTATCTCCATTGCAACAAAGCCCCTATTGTAGGCCAAAAAAAAATATTTGATGTCTCTTAAAACGACCGCCAAAACTCTCGTCCATATTACCAAAAGTTGTTTCGTAGTC
The DNA here is from genome assembly GCA_016584305.1 of Chionoecetes opilio. Lineage (NCBI taxonomy): Eukaryota > Metazoa > Arthropoda > Malacostraca > Decapoda > Majidae > Chionoecetes > Chionoecetes opilio. The sequence goes on along the minus strand of JACEEZ010010795.1, from coordinate 5,740 downwards.
TATATGAAAACCATAGTCGTTTCGTACACTAGCTAAAAGAGTTGAACTTGACTACTAGTTACGAAACGGACACCAGGTATGTACAAATGTAATGCCGGTATTCGGGAGAGATAGGATGGAAATTCCTATCATACAATTCCCGGGTTATGTCTGAAAGGGAAGGATAAAAGATTTCAATTCCATACACTGTTCTGGGCAATTTTGCCACCTAGACCCCGCATCGGGGGGGAACAGATTATCTTTATTATACTAAGGTCAATCAAACTTTTGTTCGCCCTAATTTTTTATCCTTCTATCTTTTTCTTTCTATCTCTCACTTCTATCTTCCCCCCCCCCTTCCTCACTCCCTCCCCCCATACACTTTCCCGGGTACGAGTCAAAATGGTGGGACCCTTTATTTCGCGATCATCGGTAACTGGTGATTAAAAAACTTTCCTCCTTTCCTCACCCTCCTATCAGATCAAGGAACACTCTTAGATTCTTAATGTCCTTCAAAATAGACACCATAGTGAAAGATCACGTTCATAAATGGGTGGGTTAGTCGAAGTTATTCGCTAAATTGAAAGTCTACCAAATTTTTTATTCCGACTCCCCTTACCTCGTCGCTCTGAAAACACATGTTTGGAGGCTACACAAAAAAGGGGGGAGAACATCTTTCCCTGGATATTAGAGTAAACATATTAAATTCTTCTATATCAAAGTAAAAAAAACTGCATCATAGGCAGCCAATTTATATGCATACTTGTTTCGTTACCTAATTAGAGTCATTCCGGAGGTCTTTATAATCCCTTTAGGAGAGGCCGGTCCTAAGGAATCCGAACATTCCTATTTTTCCCGCTTCTCTCAACCTCGGCGTTGTTCCGCAGCGAGGGGCCAGTCTCTCACTCCCTTCACTCCAGGTAAGACCTCAGTAACTCGTCCTATTTCCCCCCCCCCCTTTTCTTGTTATAATATATCTATCTATATGGCTCATGTATAGGTACAGTTGTTCATTTTCATTAACGCATAGGAGGCCTGCCCCATCCTTATAAGTGTTATTAACGCCAGTCTCTCACTCCCTTCACTCCAGTGAGTTGTCTCTCCACTCCTTTCAAGGCTTCGAGGGACGTCTCAGTCTGACGAAAAACCCGTCACATGGTTTTAAGTGAAACGCAAACAACATTATTACTCTTTTTATTCCCCCCTTATATTCTCCATGTATACCTATAAGTATTCAGCGGTATGTTACATACGTAAATGATAATTCTTTTAATAGGATTCAGTGAGGGGAGGTTATGCTCTCAAGAAGCTTTCCTGGTATTAGTTTGGAGAGCTTTTTGTGTCAGATTGGAGAGCTTCCGTATAGTTTGGGAGAGCTTTCCTGTATTAGATTGGAGAGCTTTTTTGTGTCAGATTGGAGAGTTTTCCCTGTATAAGTTTGGAGAGCTTTCCTGGTCAGATTGGAGAGTTTTCCTTGTGCCGGGTTAGAGACCCTTTCCTGTGTCGGATTAGGGGCTTATATGTGTGTCTGAAATCTCAAACAAGAAAAATAATATTTCATGATGAATAAATAGGATGATGTTTCAAATATAGTTCTTGTGTTATTAGTAGAAACCTCAGGTGATTATTCTGTTTAGGACAATATTTCCCCACACTTCCAAAAGAGTTTCAGCCTTACCGGTGTAATTCTAAGTACAAAACCCCGACTACCAAAATAAATCATATATCTATTCAAACGCGCTCAGGGAGTAAACCAGAGAAATACTCGCTTGAGTGGTGGCAGCATTTCCCCTTACTCCTTAACTCCTAAACCCCCTTTCCCCTTAACCTTAACTCCTACCCCTTCCCCTTAAGTTCATTCCCATTTCAGTACTCTCCGCAGCGAGAAGTTTTCGTATTATAATTAAATAGTGAAGTCATAAGACAAATTTCAACTCTCAATTCAGTTGTAATCAATGTAGAATGCTAACAAGTTAATCATTCAATATAAAGGTGTCAGCAACAACTAACAAAAACCCTGGCACCACACGAAAATACTCAAAATCAGTGTACGAAACTAACTACTTTCAATTCAATATACCTAATTAAGAAAGGTTTTTTGATTGGGACCAAAGGTTTTTGATTAATTTAAACTTCCTGTAATCCCCGAGAGTAGTTCTAGGGACCACTGTGGCTCGCGCCGTACCCGTGGCCGCGGCGGGTACGGGGCTGGCGCCTTTTATAGTGGATGAAAAACTGCGCGTTCGCTCATTAGGTCAGACAACACACACACTCGGGGGCAAACCCACTGCACTCGTAGCCTCTCGCTTTACCACATACCCCCACACCTGTCACTACACACCTATAGGGCCCTTTCGCAACACACCTGTCACTAAACCTGTCGGCCTCGCAAACACCTGTCACTACCACACCTGTACGGCCTCGCAAGACACCTGTCATACACACCTGTACGGCCTTCGCAACACCTGCACTACACACCTGTACGGCTCGCAACACACCTGTCACTATACACCTGTACGGCCTCACAAGACACCTGTCACTACACACCTGTACGGCCTCGCAACACACCTGTCACTACACACCTGTACGGCCTCGCAAGACACCTGTCACTCCCACACCTGTACGGCCTCACAACACACCTGTCACTAAACCTGTACGGCCTCGCAAGCCCACCTGTCACTACACACCTGTACGGCCTCGCAACACACCGTAGGGCTGCAACACACCGTACACACACCTGTACGGCCTCGCAAGACACCTGTCACTACATACCTGTACGGCCTCGCAACACACCTATTGCCTGTGTATCCCCGTAAAAAAATGACTTGGAAGGTTCGACGATGCACTAGGTTGGAAGTTTAGTAGTATAGTAGTAGGTGTTAATAGTAGTTGTAGGTGGAATAGTAGTAGTAGGTGGTAATAGTAGTAGTAGTAGTAGGTGTTAATAGTAGTATAGGTGGTAATATAGGCTATCACATGCCAGCAGCCAACACCCAGCCCCTGCCTGGCCGGCCCATGTATTTGTTTTGGTTATGACAAGATGGCGGCTGGTGACTTCAGTTCTCGGCCACAGCTAGCCCAGATCCCCGATCCCTGTTATATAGATCAGTGGTCGCAACCACATAGTTTTTGAGTTAGGGGTGTTGAAAAAATTCCTAGATTAGGGGAAAAATTTATTGAATTTCTTCTGAGTCCAGAGATTGTGACCTGACGATCCTCACAGAATGATGACCGAAGTGTCGAGAACCCCCCCCAAACCCCGCGCTAGGAGGTTAGGTTAGATTTGTTTAGGTTACGGTAGGTTATATTTGGGTAGGTTAGGTTAGATTTGTTTGGTTTGGTTAGGTTAGGTTAGATTTGTATGGTTAGGTTAGGTTAGATTGTATGGTTAGGTTAGGTTAGATTTAGTTAGGTTAGCTTAGGTTACTTTGGTTAGGTTAGGTTATCGGTGGTCAAGTCCCCGCCAGGTTAGGTTTTAAATTGACTAAGTTAGGTAAATTGTTGGCTAGGCAAATTTCTCTAGATAAGGAAATTACCCTAGATCTAGGGAATTTTACCCCCCCCTACACAACTCTAAAATTACGTGTTTCCGGACGTAAATTTGTTTTCCCACCCCAAAACCCCCCATTCCCACAGGTCCCCAAACTTGTTTTGGGGGTTAGTGGGAGAGTATGGGCAAACACTAGAAAAATTTTCTGCCAAATTTAACCTAACCTAGCGGTGGGCTTGACCCACCTTAACCTAACCTAACCAAATCTAACCTAAGCTAACCTAACCAATCTAACCTATCCTAACCAAATAACCCAAACCTAACCTAAACCCAACCAAATCAACCTAACCTCCTAGCGGTTGGGGGGGGTTCTCGACCTTCGGTCATCATTCTGTGAGGATCATCAGGTTGACACGTCTCTGGACTCGGCAGAAATACAATGAATTTTCCCTAGATCTAGGAATTTTTTCAACACCCCAACTCAAAAACTATGTGGTTGCGACGCATATTTTGTCCCCCACCCAAAAATACCCCGCATTCCCCCAGGTCCCCAAGCTTGTTTTGGGAGAGGGGGAGTATGGGAAAAAACCTAGAAAATCCCAAAATATTGTATGAAAGGAGTGAATTTGACCTGAAAAACAGCCAGAATGCATATTTTAACACCTTCAAAGGCGTGGGCTTCCGGGGGCCTCGGCGACCCCCGGGGCCCCCGGGCCTATCAAGCAGCGCCTCGCTTCGCTAGACTTTCAATCAATCTCCACCTCCTATTTTCTTCATTTCAACTCTTATTTTTAAAAAGAAATGAAAACACTGATATCACTACCCTAACCCAACTATAACCTAACCTAACCTTACCAATAACCTCCTAGTGGGGAACCTAAGAGCAGGAAAGAACTATAATTTAACCAGGCTAGTTTAGGTTAGTAATTATTTCGGGGGGAGTCTCGCTAGAAGGTTTTTAGTGAGGTTAGATTAGTAATATTAACCATATTATATTTCGAGGAATTCAGGGTGTCGTTTAGGGGAGGGGGAGGGCATATACCCCCCACTTTATAATTACATTTTAGAGGTATCGGAAGGGGATCTGTGAAGGTCTGGAGGAAAACCCCCCCCCAAATAAGGGCGGGAAAGGACTCTATAGAATTTTAATGTTTGTTCTTGGAAATCAATTTTTGGTAAATTTACGGTTTAAGTCATCCCACGTTTTCGAGGTTGAAATTTTGTTTTCCTAAAACAGATTTGATTTACTTTGAATGAATCTAGCATTCGTTTTTCCCGGTAGTAATTTTTTTTTTTGTTTGGGGGTGGGTGCCCGCTCCACCCCGCAAATCTTGTTCCGCTTTGCAATGAAAAGTTTTGAAGAAGAAAAAAAATTCTTGATATCATCTGTTACTAAACCAAATCCCACCTCTAACCTAATCTAACTATTGATTTAACCTAACTTAAAACCCTTTCTGTTTAAAAAAACTGTAAATTTTCTGACGTCTTACTAAGGCGGATCTACTATATAGCGTCCACTAGCGTCTACAACCCTAAATTGATCACTGTTTAATGTATTTCCTATTTAAAACACATCCTAATCGCTTTTTACAGCATATCTGATTTTTTTCGCATTTTCGTAAACCAACCACTCGGCTCACAAACCGAGAAATCCCGCGGGTTCGATCCCGGGCGGAGCGAAGATAGATGGGTGGTCTTTCTTAAACCTGAGCCCCTGTCCACCCAGCAGTGAATGGGTACCGGGTGTTAGCCGGGGGTTTGTGACCCCCTCGATCGATCCCGGGGTGGGGGCTTCGGCCAAAACTAACTAAGCTGCAGCGGTAGATCACTACGGCTCTGACGAATTTTCCTCTAAACAAACAACAAACAAACAAACAACCCCACACCGATCAGGGGTCTAACAGTAAAGTCGCCACCTGCAATAAAGTCGCCAGCCGCCATATATTACAAATTATAGGGATTACTACTGATTTTTATGTGCAAATGAAGATGATCACAGTAAATTTAATCATGACTGTATAATCTACCCTGTTTCAGCATGGGTTTTTTGCTTTGTATCTTATCTGCGAGTATATTTCGCCTCGAGTATATATATGGTCTCTTCCAGCGCAGCGCAGTTGTAAGGGAAAGGCAGATTAAAATTACTTACATCCCTACCCGGTCCAAATCCATGTCATGCAAAGGACCAAAAGTCAAACTCAAAACTTTCTCTCTCCTCTCTTCTCTCTCTCTCGCGGAAGTTGGGCAGCGACAATTTTTTTTTCTTTTTTT
>JACEEZ010010794.1:17500-29347 GCA_016584305.1 Chionoecetes opilio | reverse complement strand
GGGGGAAAAAAAAAGGAAAAAAAGGAAAAAAAAAGTTGGGGGTACCGTCAAATCTTTGGGGCACAGGCCTATAAAAAGGGGGCGGCGCTCCGGGGGGAAGTGGGGCCCCAGTGTTAGGAAAAAAATAAGGGGGGCAGGGGGAAGGGACTTGGGTATGTTTTAGTAAGGGGAATGACCTAGTAAAAAGGATGGAGAGGAGATGATTGAAAAAAGCAAAAAAAATGGATGCAAGCTGTAATAAAAATTTTTGGAAAGCGGAGTCATGAACCGGGGGTTGAGGTGTGAGACAAAGGGGGGTAGGCTATAAGGAAAAAATGAGAGAGTTGGAACAAGAGAATGGGTGAATAAATGAATAAAAAAGCAATTTAAAAAATTATAAAAAATGGGAAAAGAGAAGGGAGGCCAAAAAAATTTTACAGAAATGCCCAATTTCAGAACAAACTGTTAAAGTGAGGACAAAAAACTACAACTAAACGACAGAAGAGGTTCGGGGGAAAAGAATAACCTGTGTTTTTATGTGGGGGGGAAAAAGGAGGACTTAAAACATTTTCTGTTTGGTCCCCCACCCTACGTAATGCAAGAAAGAAAAGGTGAGGCTACAACAACCTTACTTAAGGGAAGGGCTATAGGGGGGGGTTTTTGTTACCTAGAGGAGGAAGGGCGTAGGGGGGGATATTTTTCCCTAAGGGGAAAGGGCTATAGGGGGGGAGTATTTGTTACTTAGAGGGGGAAAGAGGCTATGTGGGGAGTATTTTTTACCTAGGGGAGGAAGAGGCTATAGTGGGGGGTTTTTTTACCTAAGGAGGAAAGGCTTAGGGGGGGAGTTTTGTTCCCTAGAGGAGGAAAGGCTATATGGGGGATATTTGTTCCCTAGGGGAGGAAGGGCTATAGTGGGGGAGTATTTTTACTTAGAGGGGGAAGAGGCTATAGGGGGGGAGTATTTTTACCTAGAGGGGGAAGGCTTAGTGGGGGAGTATTGTTACCTAGGGGAGGAAGGGCTATAGTGGGGGAGTTTTTGTTACAAAGGGGAGGAAGAGGCTATAGTGGGGGTATTTGTTCCCTAAGGGGGAAAAAGGCTATAGGGGGGGAGTATTTGTTACCTAAGGAGGAAGGGCTATAGTGGGGGAGTATTTTTTTGGGAAAGGGGGGAAGGGGGGAAAGAAGCAAAAAGAAAAATCAAATTTTTTTGGATGCCCAAGAAAATAAAAAGAAAAAAAGAAAAAAAACAATAAGATAGAAAAAGAGAAAAAACAAATTAAAAGCCCCCAGACAGAAAGAAGAAACACTCAGGGAGTCCCGTTAAAAAAGGCTGACTCCGCCCCAACAACTAACTAAACTGAATGATATTGGCCCCCCCCCTTTTTTAAATGTTCTGGTACGCCACGGGTATGGGCATTTGCTAATAATAATACTGATAATAAAAAAAAAGGTTTTTTGGGAAATGTCGCCATGGGAATTCTGCCGAAACACCCAACCCAGAACTCTCGCCGACGTGGAAATGTTAAACCCAACCCGGACATTGGGGGCCCCAACTTAACCCAACTGATCAAGCTAGCGATAGATTCCCCGATGCAGAAACGCGGGGAACACTTGTTAATTTATATTTGGGTCCCGTATATCAAAAATTGGGAACACCGACCAGGCGGCGAAATGCTTATTCGGCGACATTTCCCGGGACCTTGGCACGCCCTAACGAGACCTAAAGGGGGGATGGGCTGTGTGTTGGGGGTGTGTGGGTGTGTTGGGTGGGTGGGTGTGTGGTGTGTGTGTGTGGTGTGTGGGGGTGGTGGTGTTGGGTGTGTGGGTGTGTTATGGTGTGTGGGGTGGCTTTTGGGTGGGTGTGGGGTGTGGGGGGTGTGGGGGGGTGTGGGTGGGGTGTGTGGTTGTGGTGGGTGTAGGTGCCAGGAGCAAGGGGGGTGGGGGGTGAGGTGCCGTGTTTCCCTAAAAGTGCGTGGGGTCACCACACACATACACACACACACACAAACACAAAACACACACCACTTTTTCCGTGCCCTCCAAAAAGGTAAACGACCCTTGAGCTTGAAGTGAGTTAGCGGGGGTTACCCGGGGGGGGTTTCCCTTTTTTCACCTTAAAAAGGAGAGGGGAAGAGAAAAGGGGGGAAAAGGAAATGAAAGGGGGGAAAAGAGGGAGAGAGGGGGGAAAGAAAAGGGAAAAAGGGAGAAAGAAGGGGGAAGAAAGGGGAAAGAGGGGGAGAAAGGGGAGAGGAGGGAAAAAAGAAAAAAGAAGAATTACCAAATTCCCCTGAAAAATTCCCCTCTTCGGTTTCCTTAGGCGAAGGAAAAAGAAAAAAAAAAGGAAATTTACCTCCCTAAATTCCGGTTGGGGGGTACGGGACCCCCTTGGTTTTCCCTAAAACACCCCTCACCCCCCCTTTAAAAAAAATTCCCCCCCAAAATTACATTTTTGGTTTTTTTGCCCCCCCACCCCTGGAAAGCAGGATGGCCCTAGGCAACCCCAAAAAGGAAAAACTGCCCTCAAACCATCCCCAAAAAATTACAGAAACATTAAAAACCCCCCCCCTCATCCCCTTACCGAGATTCCCCCAAAAGGGTACCGGGCCCCCCAGGGAAACTAATGTCGAAAGGAAAAAATGAAATTGCCGGGCTTAAGTGTAGGGTTTGACTCCCCCCCAAAAATTATTCTTTTGTATCAGTGGGATTTTCCCCCCCTTCCCTATCCTACCGTAGTTTAAAAATAAAATAGTCGCCAGCCCCACCCCCCACGGGCACTAATGTCCGGGCAAAAAAATGTTTTGGGCCGGGCTCTCAAGTGTGGGGCCACTTGCTAAAACTACATTTACCCAGTAGTTTTTCCCCCCCCTTCCTATCCAAACCGTAGATAAACAAAATATAGTCCCGGGTCACCCGCCACTCCCACAAATTTTCGCCAGGCATAAAATGTATTGCCGGGTTTCTCAAGTGTAGGGCTACTCGGGTTTAAAATTTTTAATTGTATCAGAGAAATTATCCCGCCCTTCCACCCCTACCGTAGATAAAACTATATGGGTCGCCCCCCCCACCCCCCAAATGCACTAATGTGCCAGGCATAAAAGGTATTGCCGGGCTCCAATTTGTAGGGCTCACTCTGCAAAAACTTTTTCATTGTATCATTTTTTTATTATCCCCCCCTTTTCCTTTTCCTCCGTAGAAAAACATTTATATAGCCCCGCCAGTCACCCCCCACTGAAACTAATGTCCCCAGGCAAAAAATGTTTTTCCCGGGGCTCTAAAGGGGGGGGCTGCCCCTTTAAAATTTTTAATTGTATCAGAAACGTAGTATTATCCCCCCTTTCCTTTTCCTCCCGGGTAGATAACACTATAAAAAAAGTCCCCCCAGTCACCCGCCACTGCATTTAAGGGTCCCAGGCAAAAAAATGTTTTCCGGGCTTCAAGTGTAGGGCTCCTCTGCAAAAAACTAATTTTTGTACATTAGCAGTTTTAATCCCCCCCTTTCCTGACCCCCCTACGGGAGAAATAACTTCATTGTAATAGTATTTTAACCCCCTCGCCCTTTTTTTCCCTACTATAGGTACATGGGAAAATAATTTCATTATAAAATAGTTAGTAAGGTCCCCCCCGGGTTTATTTATCCTATACTACTACTACTACTATTAACTTTTAAACTTTTAAATACTACTACTATTATATTATTACTATTACTATTATTACTATTATTTATTACTATATTACTTTAATACTACCTAACTCTATTACTTTTACAAACTATTACTATTCTATTACTACTATTTACAAATATTACTTTTTTACAAACAATACTATTACTATTACTACTATTACTACTATTACTATTACTATTACTACTACTACTATTACTACTACTACTATAACTATTACTATTACTATCACTATTACTACTACTACTACTATTACTATTACTATTACTACTACTACTATTACTATTACTACTACTACTACTATTATTATTACTATTACTATTACTACTATTACTATTACTATTACTATTACTACTATTACTATTACTACTACTACTACTACTATTACTACTATTACTATTACTACTACTACTACTATTACTACTACTACTATTACTATTACTACTACTATTACTATTACTATTACTATTACTATTACTACTACTATTACTACTACTACTACTATTACTATTACTATTACTACTACTACTATTACTATTACTACTATTACTATTACTATTACTACTACTACTATTATTACTACTACTACTACTACTATAACTATTACTATTACTATCACTATCACTATTACTACTACTACTACTACTACTATTACTATTATACTACTACTATTACTACTACTACTACTATTACTACTACTACTACTACTATTACTACTACTACTACTACTACTATTACTACTACTATTACTACTACTACTATTACTACTACTACTACTACTATTACTACTACTACTATTACTACTATTACTATTACTACTACTACTACTACTATTACTACAACTACTACTACTACTATTACTACTACAACAACAACTACTACTATTACTACTACTACTACTACTACTATTACTACTACTACTACTATTACTACCACAAACTACTACTATATACTATACTACTAGTATACTACTACTACTACTACTACTCTACTACTACTACTACTACTACTATTATTACTACTATTACTACTACTACTGCTACTACTACTACTACAATTATCTCTCTCTGTCCGTCTGTCTCTCTCTGTCTGTTTGTCTCTCTCACTGTCTGTATCTCTCACTATCTGTCTGTCTCTGTCTTTATCTCTCTCTCCTCCCGTCACACACACACACACACTCTTAAAATGTCACCCTTCCTCCTCCTCCTGTTATTCAGATCCTTCCTTTATTCTGTTTTAAATAGTTCTTCTCTCTCTCTCCCTCTCTCCTCTTCCTTTCCTAGTTCTCATGTGTATAATTAGAGCATTATAATCATCATAAAATAGACTAATTAACACTACTACCACCCACTACTACTAGTACTACCACCCACTACTACTACTACCACCCACTACTACTACTACTACCACCCACTACTACTACTACTACTACCACCATTATACAGAACACGGCAGCCCTCTCTCTCTCTCTCTCTTTTTCACACAAAAAATAAAAAAATAAGTCATTTTCATAATTTATTTCCAAAAAGGGAAAACAAAATTAGGATTAAATATAAGTACATGAATTACAATACTTATGTACACACACACACACACACACGCGCACACACACACACACAATGAAAACTTTTGTTAATATGTAATAAAAAAAAATTGGAATTTTTTTTTTTTTAATTGTCACTTATATTTTTGAGTAATATTTTTATATATACTTTTTGGGGGGTTTGTCTGTCTGTCTGTCTGTATATTTGTTTGAACAGCAACTCATGTATTTAAGATTTTTTTTAATAAGACTACAGTACACACACACACATAGGGAACTCCGTAGTGTAGGGGAAGCACGCTCGGCTCACAACCGAGAAGTCCCGGGTTCCATCCCCGGGCGGAGCGAAGACAGACGGGCGGTTTTCTTAAAACCCGAGCCCCTGTCCACCCAGCAGTGAATGGGTACCGGGTGTCAGCCGGGGGTTGTGACCCCCTCCTGGGGTGGTGGCTTCGGCCAACACTAACCACTAAGGAAGAATGATAAAATAAATGTTGATTTGCAGACAGGGCCACACGAGCGTTGCTCAGACCCTGTAAAATACAACTAGATGAATACATGTGACACACACACAACACGTACACACACACACTATAAAATTGCAGTAACGTAAATAACACGTATTAAAAAACCACTGGCACATTGCGTTATAATAATAATAATAATAATAATAATAAAAAATAATTTGTAGTAATCTTACACACTATACAAATAATGTAATATATATATAGTACATTCTTCTTATGTTAAAAGTACACACACACACAGGAGTGCAAAAACACTACTATGTACACATTTCTATGACTGTTGCTACGTACACATTTGACGGGCAGCAAGTATGAATGCATTTATAAAGGGGGGGGATGGGGGGGGGGGGTTAAACGCACACACACGTATATATTAATGCTTGTGTGTGCGTGAGATGGAGAGAAGAGAGAGAGAGCGAGAGAGAGAGAGATGAAGAGTTTTGATTTTATGAAGTGTGTGTAGTATGTATGTTATGAAAAGAAACATGTAATTAACGATATACATAGGATGTCGTTTACACGTTTTCGAGTCTGTGGTCATAGTTTAGTAGTGGAAAACGGGACGCTGGAACAGGCGCGGACGTGGTCGCCTTCCTCTCGAGGAGCGCCTGTGTGTATGTGGTGACATACAAACAGAACAGCATGTGGTAGAGGTGTGCCCTATAACACAACACATTAGAAACCTTTACAGATTTAATACTGTTCATGACGTATTCCCTAATTTCACTGATGTAATAACATGCAAAATTATTCATGAAGTTTTAAATAGTTATACTTAGAAAATGCATATTTTTTTCCGTTAATAGTTTATTTCATTTTTTTTGTCTTTCATAGGGACGTAGATCAAGCTGGCTGCTTGTTGAATTTTATGTGTTTAGTAGTTTATGTAGTAGTAGTAGTTTAGTAATTATTTTTTGTTGGACTAGTTGTTACTCAAAATTTGTGGGAAATGTTTCATTTTTTGGACATTGAGTGTATTGTCTTTTTATTAATGATATTATGTGTCATTTATGTATAAAGCTGTGGTCAATAAATATTTATCTATCTATGTATGTATGTGTGTGTGTGTATGTATGTGCAGGCAATGGGCCTGCAAACCATCGCAACCTTGAAGGAAGGAAAATGTACATTGATATGCACATTAAAAACATTCCATTTATAAAAGCAAGGCAATTATGCTGTCTTATGTGTGGAGGATGGCCATCAGACACTGCTGAGATTCAGAAAGTTTGACCTGAACAAGATCAGGCAAGAGCTTTACAGCACAAGAGTAGATATGTGGCAGATTTCATCTCCTAAAGTGGACCTACTAGTAAGCTGGCCACCTGGGGAAGTCCTACCCGACCTAAAGAAATGGATGATTGTGTGTCTGCCAAACCTTGAATGCCGAACTGTCCCCACAGAGGGATTACAGATGGACCTTTCCATGCATGAGCTCTACCTCAGCATTGGGAATGGAGGGAGGCTGGAAATTTTAGACTCAAAGGAGCCAGATACCTGCCGAAGGGAGAGATTGGACAGAGAACTTGTTTCTGAAGAAACTCCTTACATTGGCACCATTGATATCTCCGAAATTAGAGAGGGTATTTCTTTTACCCTGGTTTGTGAGGGGAGTGATGTACTGCCCTGTGTTCTCTTAGAGGTAAGATAGGGCATATGCTATGCTGCGCCTGGCCTTGGTGCTCATCTCCGTCGCATTACTCTCCGTGTAGGACTTACCACTGTACTGGTGTAGTGTAGGAAAAGTTCTTAAGGCTATTAAGCAGGGTAGAACAAGAAGTAACGTATTCAAACTGGAAAAGCATAGATATAGAAAGGAAATAGGGAAAACTGGTTCATAAATAGGGTTGTAAATGATTGGAATGGACTCTGTTGTCAGGTAGTTAGTGTGGAGTCAATATGACGCTTTAAAAGGAGACTGGATACATACATGGATGGGGATGAAAGGTGGATGTAGGTAGCGTTAAGTAACAGGAACTACCTCGTGTAGGTCTCACGGCCTCTTGTAGCTTATGTGTTTGTGCATATGTATGGTATGTTATATATGTTACATAATACTATGTTTGTATGAGTACGTGTGTGTGTATATATAGATAGTATACGTTAGTATGAGTAAGGATATTACAGATTTTTTTGTATGACTACTACATAGAGATGATATAATAGTCTTCGCTCTGGACTGTGCACATATTACCTTGCTTAATAACGGGCTCTGCTAACCATAGTTTTCTCACCAGACTTTACCACGAAAGGTTAATGGGTGGATGTAATATTTGTGTGTATTCTTAGGGCAATAAAATATTTGAAACTGAACTTGAACTCACACACACGCAACACACGCACACACACACACACAAAAAAAAACAAAAAAAAAAAAAAAAAAAAAAAAAAAAAAAAAAAAAAAAAAAAAAAAAAAAATCCCATGAGCTATTTCCAAACATTCCACCACCATATAAACCATTTTTCCAATAGGCTTATACTCTAGGCCTAATTCAAAACATAGGTATTCTGGGCCTGTCAGTTAGTTGATGGTGGTGGTGGTGGTGGTGGTGGTGGTGGGTGGTGGTGGTTACAGGTGGTGGGTCGAGGGGGGCAGACGTCGCGACCTCCGGGTTGACTCCTGCCGTGCGAAGCCCCCAGGGTGAGGTGTGATCCACCTAGAAAGAGGTTATCGTGTGAGGTCATATTCAAATGGGGGGTGACCTTAGCTGGGGGGTGACCTGGGGGCTGGGGGTCAAAATATAGCTCGGAGAAAATTTGCCGGTGGTCCGTGGGGAGCGTCGTTTGTGAGGTGCAGTCCGTTTACTAACAAAGGCGTGTTGATGACGTGTTCTCACTGTCTGTCTTTCTCTCTCTCTCTCTCACTGTCTGTCTGTCTGTCTCTTTCCAACGCGTTGAGGGGAATATTTACTAATATTGACTTGTTGTTCAAAAAGGCATGTCCAGGTGTCCTAGGACATGTCTTTGAACAACAAGTCAATATTAGTAAATATTCCCCTCAATGCGTCGGAGAGAGAGAGAGAGAGAGAGACGAGAGAGAGAGAGAGAGAGAGAGAGAGAGAGAGGAGAGAGAGAGAGAGAGAGAAGAGAGAGAGAGAGAGGAAAAAGAGAGAGAGAGAGAGAGAGACAGATAGGTTTTCTTCTGGCAGCTTTGTTGATCAACACGCCTTTGTTAGTAGTAGGACTGCACCTCACAAACAGACTGCTGCCCACGCAACACTGTGCATAAACATAAATCATAAAAATAAATATATAAATATTTAAATAATAATAAATAAATTAGTAATAATAACAATAAATGTCTTAATAAATAAATAAATAATTAAAGAAGCAGAGTAATATATAAGCAGTGTGAAAATAAGTGGAGCTTTAAAATAAGGAGTAATAAATAGTGTGAAAATAAGTGGAGCTTTTAAAAAAGTGAGTAATAAATAGTGTGAAAATAAGTGGAGCTTTAAATAAGTGGAGTAATAAATAGTGTGAAAATAAGTGGAGTAATAATAGTGGAATAAATTAAAAAGTGGAGTAATAAATAGTGTGAAATAAATAGTGTAATAAGTGGGAGTAATAAATAAGTGGAGTAATAAAAAATAGTGTGAAAATAAGTGGAGTAATAAATAAGTGGAGTAATAAATAGTGTGAAAATAAGTGGAGTAATTAAATAAGTGGAGTAATAAATAGTGTGAAATAAGTGGAGTATAAAGTGAGTAATAAATAGTGGTGAATAAAAAAGTGGAGTAATAAATAGTGTGAAAATAAGTGGAGTAATAAATAAGGGAGTAATAAATAGTGTGAAAATAAGTGGAGTAATAAATAAGGGAGTAATAAATAGTGTGAAAATAAGTGGAGTAATAAATAAGTGGAGTAATAAATAGTGTGGGAAAATAAGTGGAGTAATAATAAGTGAGTAAAAATATTGTGAAAATAAGTTGGATTAGTAATAAATAGTGTTTAAAATAAGTGGAGTAATAAATAAGTGGAGTAATAAATAGTGTTAAATAAGTGGAGTAATAAATAAGTGAGAAAAAATAGTGTGAAAAATAAGTGGAGTAATAAATTAATGGAGTAATAAATAGTGTGAAAATAAGTGGAGTAATAAAAATTGGAAAATAAGTGGAGTAATGATAGGTTGAATTTAAAATGGTGGTAATAAATAAGTGAGAGTATAAAAGTGTGAAATTGGTCTTATTATATTAATAAATTTTAAAATTTAATTAAATAGTTGTTTAAAAAATTTAGAATAAATGTTGAAAATAATAGGAATAAATAAGATGAGTTAAGTTATATAGTTGACACAAACACGGATTCATAACATTGTTAAGTGATTACCTTTCCCAGTACCCCTAACTTCTAATAGTCTTCATGCTATACAAAGAATCTGTGATAATGGTAGTTAAATAATCAGTATCTTTCAACAATAATTGCATAGATACAATATCGATATACACACAAAAATATTGTGACACATGGAGAGAGAACTCAGAGAAAAGACTGTTGAAATTGTCTGTTTACTTTTGAAATCAGTGTACTGTAGATTCTGTGCATGAAAACATGGTTAACAATAAAGAATAAAAAATTTCAAACCAACTGCGTGAATTGCAGTATAACGTATACGATAAAAACAAATTCTTGGGATAACAAAAGCGTATAAATGTATGCCTATTATTTATATAGTTAAAAGGGATACGAAACTATTTCCCCTGAAAATTAATAAACAAAAAAAATGTATAAAACTATGGTCAGTCTACAATAGTCCTCCAACATTCATGCGTACCCTCAAACAGCATTAATGTTCCTGTGAAGACAGCTTATTAAACCTTCTTGTCATGTGACCTTACAGACCCCAAAACAAAAACTCAGTTACATGTACAAATTCTGTCCACACCACCTCATATAATCTATCTTCTTTCTAAGCTCAATCCTTCTGATATCACCTCACCAATAATCTTCTCTTTCTCCAGAAAGACAGTCTCTGATACTACCTAGTCTACCAATCTGACTATCCAAATTGAACCTACTGCCATTCTCGCTGGGGATAGGAGAAACACAAGGGAAAACTGGAGCTCCTCATGTCTTTCAGGTCAAAAGTTCTGGGTTCGTGGCAATTGTGGACTAGGCCGCCCACATTAACAATAATTATTACAGATAAAGTACGATCTTTGGAATTTATACAAGTTATATATCAGTTTTTGGAGTACACATTGGCAGTTATAGTGGTGAACGACATAGGCGTGCATTTTATACAAAATCGCTGAATTATCGTTTATCGTTCCTCATTTTTTGGACTAGCGGTAAGTGAATAGATAATTTAGAAAATGCGAGAAAGATAAACGATAAAGTTTGCTAGCGAATAGTATCGTTACGTTTTAATTCCACCGAACAAAACTAAAAATTTCAAACCCTGCGGTGCATAAAACATAGATAACTGTACAAAGCATATGATCTTATTGAAATAAGCATCACTATTTTCAGGTTAATTCACTGTACTGCTCTTGCCAAGTTATTCCAATCCCTCTCTCTGAGTCAATCTCCTCCAGACGCATAAGCGTCATTCCTGTAAAATGCTCTCACTGCTGGTAACTGCACGTATGGCCTAGTACGCACCACATAACTAGCAGTTAAATGTACTAAATGTTGCACTTTATTTAAATCATCTAATTATAATTTTCAATTTCTTCTAGATCATGCCTACGATTATACCAGAAAATGGAAAGTTCTATTTATACCAATGTCCAAATCTGGCATTTGACCAAGTTGCACTGCGGCCATGCAGTATTGGCAGCTAACTACACAAAACTTGGCACTCTCATAATTATTTCAGGTGAAAACTTCACGGGCTAGTAGACTATGCGAGTGCACATTCAATTTTACAAAAGCGTCTTGATTATCGATTTATCGCTTCACTTTTTCCGGTGACCTACTGGATGATATGAGGAACTTTAGACAAACTTGCGTAATAGATAAGTCGATAAGTAGGTTTGTCAAGCGTGATAATAGTCGTTTACGTGTTATCGCCTCATTTATCGCAGCTGGCAACCATGGTAATGAGTAGATATAGAGAATACTGTAGTGTAGTAATAGAGTAGTATAGTAGTTGTATTGGTATAGTCGTAGTAGT
>JACEEZ010010794.1:0-10000 GCA_016584305.1 Chionoecetes opilio | reverse complement strand
ACCCAAGCAGGAATGGTTTAAAGGGGGTTTTATGGGGAGGGCCATAAAAAACCTTTGTTTTAGATTCAGGGCCACTGAAAATACACTAGGTGAATACAGGCATAAACACACACACACACAACACACACACACCGATGAAATTACTATTAAGTTTTAACATGTATATTTATAAATGTATATATATAAGATGTTATAAATAAATGTATATTATCATTTTGCATGTATAATTTCAATAGCTTAAATTTATTTATATATGTTAGTAGTAGTAGTAACAGTGGAAGTGGTGGCAGTAGTAGTAGTATAGTAGTAGTGTAGTAGTAGTAGTTAGTATAGTAGTAGTAGTAGTTGTGAGTAGTAGTGTTAGTAGTAGTAGTAGGTAGTAGTAGTAGTATGTAGGTAGTATGTAGTAGTAGTTATAGTAGTGTAGTGGTGGTAGTGTAGTTAGTTAGTAGTAGTAGTAGTAGTAGTAGTAGTAGTAGTAGTGGAGGTGAGGTAGTAGTAGTAGTAGTAGTAGTTAGTGTAGTAGTAGTAGTAGTAGTAACAGTGAGTGGTGAGTAGTAGTAGTAGTAGTAGTAGAGTAGTGTGGTGTAGTGGTAGTAGTTAGTATTAGTCAGTAGTAGTAGTAGTTAGTAGTGGTAGTAAGTATAGTAGTAGTAAAAGTGAAGTAGTGTATAGTGTGTGTGAGTTAGTAGTAGTAGTAGTAGTAGTAGTAGTAGTTGTAGTAGTAGTAGTAGTAGTAGTAGTATAGAGTAGTAGTAGTAGTATAGTGTGTAGTAGTAGTAGTAGTATAGTGTTAGTAGTAGTAGTAGTAGTGGTTAGTAGTAGTAGTAGTAGTAGTAGTAGTAGTTAGTAGTAGTAGTAGATTAAGTAGTAGTAGTAGTATAGTGTAGTAGTAGTAGTAGAATAGGTTAGTAGTAGTTAAGTGTAGTAGTAGTAGTAGTGAGAGGTAGTGTAGTAGTTTGTAGTAGTAATAGTGAAAGAGATAGTTATAGAAATACATCAAAAGTAGGAGAGAGTAGAGTGAGAGAGGGAGAGTGGAGTGTATAGTAGAGCAGTAGTATGTTATCAGAGCTGTGAGATCCAAGAGAGAGGAAGAAGTGTTAGAGTGAGAAGAAGAAGTTAAAAGCTAAAAGAGAAGAGAGAGAGAGAGAGAAGAGAGAGAGAGAGAGAGAGAGGAGAGAGAGAGGATTTTATGAGGTAGAGAAGGGAAAAAAAAATTTTTTTTGAGAGAGAAGGAGAGAGAAAGAGAGAGGAGGAGAAGAGAGAGAGAGAGAGAGAGAGAGAGGGGAGAGTTTTTGAGGTAGAAAAGGGAAAGAGAGAGAGAGAAGAGAGAGAGAGAGAGGAGAGAGAGAGAGAGAGGAGAGAGAGAGGAGAGAGGAGAGAGAGAGAGAGAGAGAGGAGAGAGAGAGGAAGAGAAAAGAGACTCAAATGAACAGTAAAAAAATACAATGCTATAAACAGCCAAGGAAAAAATACAGGCTAAAAAATGCTACGAAATAAATTTTAATACAACAAACAGGAAAAAAAAATTGGCTACAGAAGCTAAATAAAAAAAATGCGAAAAAAAATCATTAAAAAGTGAAAAAAAAAAAATAATATATATATATATGTAGGGAAAAAAATTGCAAAAAAAATTACTAAAAAAAATGTCCCAAAAAAAAAAATTTTAATATTATAAGTAGAAAAATGTCCCAAAAAAAAAAAAATATAATATATATATGTATGAAAAATGTGCCAAAAAAAAAAATTAAAATATACCGTAGAAAAATGTGCAAAAAAATAAAAAAATATAAGTCTGAAAAATGTGCAAAAAAAATTTTTAATGTCTGAAAAATGTGCAAAAAAAAAAAAAAAAAAAAAAATACCTATATGAAAATTGTGAAAAAAAATTAATATGAAAAATGTGCAAAAAATTAAATATGTATAAAAAAAAACAGCTAAAAAACAACACAGAAAGTTCTATACTACTACTACCACACTACTACTACTACTCCCATATACTAACTACTACTACCAGTAAGAGCCTTTCATCGGGGGGGACCAGGCCCCCCGTAAAAAAACCCCCCTGCCCCGGAGTTTGACCTGTGTGACTTTGTAGGTGTGGGGCTCAAACCACACCCCAAAAATGCAAATAGTCAGTACATTTGTTTGTCAGCTCTAGCAAGATAACGTTGTCGAACCCCACGCGCCATGCCGCCCCTCACGGAGACAAAACATGGCAAGCACAAATAGGGATTGAATGGTTCGGGAGGCAAGACCGTTTGCAATCGGAGCTGGATTCCAAAATTAAAAGCTCCTGAAAAGCCTGTGGTTGGGCGGGCGGCCGCTTAAGGAGAAAAATCCCGTACCCCCTGAGGACTCACGAAGGCTTGGTCGTTCGTAAGAATCCTGCCGTCCCAACCCCGGGGCGGGGGCCCCAACCATCCAGCCCTCAAGTGTGCCCCCGGGGAAAAAAACCCATCACACCCTCAATGTGCCTCCGGGGCCCTGCCATCACAGCCTCAAGTGTCCCTCCGGCCTCCCATCACAGCCCTCAAGTTTTGCCTCCAGGGCCTCCCACACACCCCTCAAGTGTGCCTCCGGGCCTGCCACACACCCCCCAAGGTCCCTCCAGGGTCCCATCACACCCCCTCAAGGTGCCTCCAGGGCCTGCCATCACAGCCCCAAGTGTGCCTCCGGGGCCTGCCATCACAGCCCCAAGTGTGCCTCCGGGCCCCTGCCATCACAGCCCTAAAAGTGGCCTCCAGGGCTCCCATCAAAGCCCTCAAGTGTGCCCCGGGGGCCTCCCATCACAGCCCTCAAGTGGCCCCCAGGGCCCTGCCATCACGCCCTGGAGGTCACTGCCAAAAGGGCGCATGGGACATTTTAAAAAATTAAAAAAAAAAATGAGTATTACCCAAAGGAAGCCAGTTTGCCCTCCGTTCCCCCCGTGGTCGCTGGGAGGGTTTGTTCCGCCCCCCTCCGTGGCCCTGATGATGACATTGATGCTTATAATAATAATAATAATAAAATAAAATAATAAAATTTATAAAAATAATAATAATAGTAAAATTTAGGGTATCCCTTTTCGTGCACCTGGTGGTTTACGTCGCCAGACAATGTTAGAAAAATTTAAACCCCAAAGGACAGTAGATAGATAGATAGATAGATAGATAAGAAGATAGATAGACAAAGATGAAGATAGATAGATAGATAGATAGATACAGACAGATAGAAGATAGATAGAAGATAGATACAGACAGATATACAGATATAAGAGAGACAGTAGATAGAAAAAGATGATACAGACGATATCAGAGAGAAGTAGAAGATATGTAAACACAGATAGATAGATAATAGATAGAAAGATAGATAGAAGATAGAAGAAGAGGAATATAGCAAACATAGACATAAGGAAGTTTCTCACTCACTCCCCATCCCCCACCACCACCCCCCCCACAACCAAAAAATCACACCATCCCCACCACCCCAAATCCCGGATCGCGAACCAGTCGCGTTGACAAGCCCTGGGTGAATAACCACACACAACACACACACACAACTATAAACTAATTTTCCCCCCTATTTACCTTTGTCAGCCTTGAAACACCCAGTAATGCCTGGAAAAAGGTAGTATCCCCCTTGCCAGCCCACCCCCGGGCCCACAGATGTAAACCGCGGACGTCACACTTAGGATGTGCACCGGATCGGGAAATACCGAAATACGGTATTTCAGTTTGAAATCCCCCGGTATTTGTTATGATATGTACCCGGAAATACCCGAAAATCCGGGGTTTTTCAGTTCGGTATTACGGTATTTTGTTCGTACCCATAGCTGGAGGGGCCCCGGGCCCCCAAAACATTGGGGGTACCATCAAATCCCATTTAAGGGGGTTTTTACCCGGAGTTTAGAATGGACCCAAGGCCAAAAAACCATAAAATACACAAATAATTTAAAAAAGGGAATAAATAACCGGATGAAAAAAAAGAGAAATAAACAAAAGTTTTAAAAAAACTGAAATAACAGGAAAATAAAAGGTTATCGAAAAATACCGATTTGGGGGAAAAAAACCGGGAAATTTACCAAAAACAGAAATGATTTTACCAAGGGCCAAAACGTAAAAACACCCAAAAACATGCGGTGACAAAAACAGAAAAAAGTTCAGGGAAACCGGGGAGGTAATTTTTTTTTTTCAAATCCCCCTAAAAAAAATTTAGCAGTGATTCCTTAAAAGAGGGGGAGAAAACGAATAGAAAAACACAAACATCCTGTAAAATAATAAAAAATAATAATTAAAAACTAAAAAAAAAATATAATTTTTAAAAAAAAAAAAATTTAAAATAAAAATTATAATAAAAAAATCCATTTTACTTTTAAAAAAAAAAAATATAAAATATAAAAAACAAAATCCCCTGTATTTCTTTAAAAAAAAAAAAATTACAACAAAAAAACGCTAAAATGTACGGGATTACAAAACGATGCATCATATTTTTTGACGTGGCCTTAAATATCGGAGTTTTTTATATAAAAAGTTTAAAAAGAGCTGCTGTTTTGAAAAGGTTATGCAATTTTATACAGTGCACGAATAAAAAAAGCCGATTATCGTTTGAAATACGTAATCGAAAATCGTGACCCGGATTCCCATAGCAATCCCCGGCCGAGCTACGTTGTCGCAACAGCGTTCAGGAACCAGGGCGGCCATCTGATTAATACCCCAGGTAATAAGTCAACATGGCGAAAATATATTAATAGCGATAGCGATAATATATAGCAATAGGATAAGAGAAAAGGTCAAAAGAAAAAGAAGAGATAGACGTATTTAAGAGTAAATAAGGGAAAATTTACCCTTAGAGAAATTACACGTAGAGAAAAATTAAAGCTAGTCACTTTTAAAGTTATTTTTAGAGTAGTGTTTAAAAACGGAGAAAATTAAAACTATCACACAAGCCCACCCAAACTCCAAGATAAATATGCACTTTGACCATGTCCCCAATGACCCAAATTTTCCCAAATTTGGGCAAAAAAACCTAGGTGACTTAAAAAAGGGGGGGAGTAGTTCGTACACAAATTTTTTCGTATCTATAGGAAAGCAGAGTCGTTTGTACACTCAGCTCAAGAGTTTAACTTTTACACTAGAGTTTCGAAACGCACCAGTTGTACGAAAAAAAATCAAAAACAGTGTACGAAAAAACCCAAAAAACCTGGGTACGAAACAATTGGTACGAACCTCCAATATTGCTACTAATACTACTTTAAAGCGTGCTGCTGCTATGCTATACACTACTACTATATTACTATCTGCTGCTGTGTATACTATTGCTAATACTACTACAACGCTACTCAACTGCTATCACCCCGGAATGCTGTGAGGCGGCGCATCGTCATCTGCCTTCTTTGCCTGTGGTCTCGGGGGCTTTTGTGGCCTCGGGGGCTACTGCGGGGGTAGGGGCGCCTCGGTCTTGTCTTGGTCCTGCAGGTCCTCGGTCTGGGCCCCCGGTTGGCCGCCTTTTTGAACCATGACCCAGAGAGGAGCCCCGACCACTCACCTGATGGAGACATGTAAGACAAGTGAGCAGCGCGGTGAACATGACATGACCGCGTAAGGGCCCAAATCACACCAAACAAAAGTAGAAGACACACAATATAGATTGGTTTGAGTTAAGGTGCCGGGCCTCGGTGCTCATTTCCCTGAAAGCTCTCTCTCTGGTTACACACACCCGCCCGACACCACAATTTCAACAGTCTTTCCTTTGCCCGTCACCCCCAACATGGATACTCACCAGAATATGCCTGGAGTGTTCCCTTATCCGTGGGGGGCTGTGGCAGCCTATATCCTTTAGCACCCTTTTAAACACTGAAAACCCCGGCGGGAACACACACTTGGTCGCCAGTGACATGTTGTTGTGGCTGTCAGTGTTTCCAATCCTGCTCCGCACACTGTACGCAAGGCAAAATTTTTCTTTTGCCTCATATTTACTATTAAAACACACATACACACGCACACCCCTTGATATAAGCAAATGGTTTTCTATTTTCCCCTTTTTTGTCAATTTTCCCGTGAAGCCAAAATTTCCCGAAAATGTGGGTTCCCCAGCAGTTGGCAACGCTGTAGTGGGTTGTGGCGACAGTGGTGAGGAAGGGAAAAAAATGTGGAATCTATCAAAAATTTAAAAGGGGTAAAAATTAAAGGGATAAATATTTAAAAGGGAAAAATAAAGGGATAACTATTAAAGGGGGAAAAAATCAGGAAAAAAGTGCACAAAGTTATATGGGGGGGATGGCGTGAGTTGGAAAAAGGAAAGGCAGAGGAGGAAGTAAAGAAAGGAGTAAAATATCAAGAAAATGATAATGAGATAACACAGGTGGAACGCAGAGAAAAAGAGGAATATAAGGGGAAAAATTTAAAAAAAAAAGGAAAGACGGGAAACCCGACAATTTAAATTACAAAGAGTAGAGGAAGTGGAAGAGATGGCAAGGGAAACACAAACTTTACAAGGAGTGGGAAAAAAAAGGAAAGGGGAAATAAGGGAGGATGTATTAAATTGGAAGAGGAACAGATCAATGAAGAAAAAGGGGTGAAGTGTTTTTCAGAAAATGAAGAAAAAAAAGCAGCGGGGAACAGATGAAATAAAGCCAGAATTTATAAGGGAAATTTCAAAAAGTAAGACATTGATGACAGTTTAGAAAAAGTATGAAAACAGTGTTAGAGACAGGGGAAAAGGCCAGGAGGATGGAGGGAGTCAAGGACAGTAATTACCAAAGGCAGCAAGCCAAAAGTTAGGGGGAAAAAGACCAATAGCATAACTAATGTTGGGTATAAAATTTATGAGGGTGTAATCAGAAATATCGGAAGATCATATTTGGGGGGAAAAAGAAATAGGGAAAAACACACAGCAGGTTACAGGGGCAGTAGAATAGAAAATAATTTTTTCATATAAGATATTGCATAGAGAGGTCCTATAAATAAAAAAACCACAAAGTCATTTTAATAGATTTTGCAAAAGGGCCCATGTTTGTATTTAAAAGAGGAAAAAGAAAAGAATTATAATGCAATATAAAATTAAACCCCAAGATTATTGAATCATAGCAAACTAATTTTAGGAGAAAGCCCCAAAAAGAATTTGGACCAGGTCAAGAATAGAGATCAATGTAACAAGTGGAATTAGGCAAGGGGTACGGCTTTAACAACTCTGTTTTTAAAGATGACCTTGGGTTATAGGCATTAGAAGAACTAGGGAAGGGGGTTTTAAAGGGGAATTTTTTAGATACCAGCATTTTCTTGCAGACGACGGGATGTTACTAGCAAGTAGTATAGAGGGGAGGAAAAACAGGGAGTACACAGGTTTTGAGGAAATAGGTAAGGAGTATGGATGGAAAATGAATAAAAAAAAAAAGTAACATCATTATTTTTAATATGCAAAATAAGCCTGAAAAGGTGGGAAAAATAAAGTTAGAGATGAATGAAATTTTAGGGAAACCATAAATGACAAAAAGAATTGTTTCAAAATACAAAAAGAAATGTTAATAAGGCAAGAAAAATGGAAAATATGACGATAGATCATCGCAAAAATTTTCTTAACATTTAATAGGGAAAAGTACGGGGAAAAATGGGCTTACCTCAATTTCTATATGGGGTTAAGTGATAATTTTTAAAAAGCAAGAAAAGGATAAATACAGAGAATTGAAAAATGGGGGGTACCCTCAAAACTTTGGGGGGAAGGCCTTACAAAAGGGGGCGGCGCTCCGGGGAAGGGGGAGACAGGTAGGAATAGAAAAGGGAGGGCAGTGGAAATACTTGAGGATGTATTAAAAGACGGGAAGATGTGAAAAAAATAGGAGGGAGTGATTGAGAAAAAACAAAATAAATGGGGCAAGCTGTAAGAAAGATCTGGGAAAATGGGGTCATGAACCAGGGGTGAGGGGTAGACAAAGGAGGTAGGCTATAAGGAAAAAAAATGAGAGAGTGGACACAAAAGAATGGGGAATGAAAGAATGAAAAAAACAAGTTTGAAAAAAATACAGAAAATGGAGAAAAAAAAGAAGGGAGGCCAAGAAAAAAATACAGCAAGACCAACTTTAGAACTATGTTTAAGTGCAGAAAAAACAACCCACAATTAAACGACAGAAGGAGGTCTTTGGGAAAAAAAAAAAACCTGTGTTTATGTGGGGCGGAAAAGGAGGGGCTTAAAAAAATTTTTGTTTTGGTGCCAGCTACAGAAAAAAGAAAAAAAAGGTGGGCTACAAAAAACCTTTCTTAGGGGGAAGAGGTATAGGAGGAGTATTGTTCGGAGAGGGAATGTGGGGAAAAAGAAAAAAACAATCAACGTTTTTGGAGACCAGAGAAAATAAGAAGAAGAAAAAGAAAGAAACTAATAGATAGAATAAGAGAAGAAAACTAAGTAAAGACCCAGACAGCAAAAAGAAACACGTCAGGGGTGCCCCGGAAAAAGGCCTGACTCCCCACCCACAACTGAACGAACTGAAGAGTATTGCCCTTCTCTTCCCTTTTCCCTTCCCTTCCCTTCTCTTTCCCCTTCCCCCTTTATCCCTTCCCCTCCTTCCCTTCCCCTTCCCCTTTTCCCCTTCCCTTCCCCCCCTTTGGGCGAATAGTTTTTCAAAAAAACCCCCGGCTAAGAGAGCGAGACAGTTTGGTGCTGGGGTAATATCCGGCCCGTGCACATTTCTCATAATAAAAAAAAATTTCATAACCTTATCCAAGCCATCCCGTTATCCCGGCTGGTTTTTTAGCGTTTTTTAAGCTTAAAAAGCGTCAAGGGCCATTATAGCGTAGGTCGCCGATTTTAGAAGAAAGGGTAGGGTGTAAAAACCGTTTTTAAATTTTTTTTATTTTTATTACAGAGTTGGTGGGTTAAAAGTTTCATTTTTACATCCATGATTAAGGACGTAGAAGGGCTATTTGGGGAGTCGGGGTCATTTTTTTTCATCTGTGTCATATTGGGCGTAAATGACACACGACACAGAACACCACACAGTCACACACACCTCCCCACGCACACACACACACACCCGGGTTTTTAAAGAATTTGGGAAACAGATTAGCCTTCCCTTCCCCTTTCCCCCCCCTTTCTTCCCTTCCCCCCATCCCACCCCCCCTTCCCCCCTTCCCTTCCCCTTTATTTTCCCCTTTTCCCCTTTCTTCCCCTTCCCTTCCCCTTCCCCTTTTCCTTCCTTTTTTCCTTTTTTATCCCCCGTTCCCCTTCCCTTCCCCTTCCCTTCCCCCCCCCATCTCTTTCCCCCACCCTTTCCCCTTCCCCTTTCCCCTTTTATCCCTCCCACCCCTTCCTTCCTTCCCCCTCCCCCTCCCCTTCCCCTTTCCCCTTCCCCTTCCTTTCCCCTTCCCTTTTTATCCCCCCCCATCCCCTTTCCCTTCCCCTTCCCATCCCAGTTTCCTTTTTTCCCCTTTCCCCCCCCTTCCCTTCCATCTCTTCCCTTTTCCTTCCCTTTCCCTTTCCCTTTCCCTTTTTTATCCCTCCCCACCCCCTTTTTTCCCTTCCCCTCCCGTCCCCCTTCCCTCCCCTTTCCCATCCCCCCTCCCATTCCTTCCCTTCCCTTTAGTTTTCCTTCCCTCCCTTCCCTTGGGCAGTAATCGTTTTTTCAAAGTTCCCGGCTAAGAGAACGGACATTGGTGTGGGCTAATCCGGCCCGTGCCACAGTCTGATAAAAAACCTTTCATAACCTTATCCAAGCCTATTCGTTATCCAGGCAGGGTTTTGTAGCGTTATAAACTTAAAAGCGTTTTACGGGCACATTATAAACTGGGCGCCGATTTTGGGAAAAATGCCGGTAGCGAGTCAACATAGATCAACAAACATTTAAACCCTTTTTTATTTTTTATTTACAGACGTGTGGGGGCGTTAATAGTACATTTATACATCCAGATTACAGGACAGTTAGAAGGGGTTATCTGGGGAGTCTGGTCATTTTGGTCTTTATCTGTGTCATATTTGGGGTGGAAAGACACAGCACCCAAAAAAACACACAAGTACACACACAACACGC
>JACEEZ010010791.1:242831-323252 GCA_016584305.1 Chionoecetes opilio | reverse complement strand
CAGACGTTCCCCTTAAACTTATCAACGTTTCCCCCTAAATGCTAACTAATTTCCACACTGTTAACCCATCCCCCGGGACGTCTGCATGGAGATTACTGTCTAGTTCACGCAGACGTTTCTGTGCTCTGTAACACTGCTGGGATGTAGCTCACACTTGCCACGCCCGAATATTAGCTCGCTCATGAACTGCCTCGGTCAGGGATGGTGTTTCAGTTGTTTGCGTCTGCACTATCATTTTCCGGGGTACTCGCCGTTACCATGCTCCAAACAACCACAGCTGCCCACTGATGGGTGTAGAGGGGCCCTTTAAAGACTGTCATTTTCAGGCATACAGTATATATCCGTGTAGATTTAAAACAAGGGCATTTTTTTTCATTTTGCCCATCTATTGCTGACACAGTTCCGCAGTCTTTCTGTTTTAAGCATCAGAGACCTCAGCAGTCGGGGTTCAGGGCCTGGTAAGTCAACACTGACCGTATCCTAGCGCTTGGTGTCCTGCTGGAACACCGACGTGAGTTTCGACAGGGATACTTGCAGCCTATTTGATCTCAAAGGCGTTTGGACTCAGTGCATCGTGAGTCACTCTGGGATCTTCAAACGGCTTCGCGGGATTCCTGAAAGGGCTTTGGTCTGCTGACTGGCCCGTACGCTGGGACCTCAGAGTGCAGAAAAGTGTGGGGGAGGCGTATCCACATTTTTCCTGTGAATACGGAGTGAGGCAAGGTGTGGTCCTTGCCCATCACTTTTCAACATTTTGTATAGACGGGGTATTGGGCAAAGCTGTGGCCCCAAAGTGATTGGGATCATCCCTCGGCAATACTAAGATCACTGATATTGTTTTTGCCGATGATGCAGTACTTTGCTGAGTCGCTGGAGGTCCTGGTGATGGCTCTCGAGGCGCTGCACGAGGAGGGACTTTTGGGCCTTTGGACTCCAGGAAGGTCCAGGTGTTTGGAGGCTTACTAGATGAAACAGTACTGTCTGTTCATGCGTGCGGCGAGACATTGAGATTTGGAAAGTTTTACATAGCTTGGTAGCGCGTCCAGGCCGACGGCGGTCCCCGTTTAAAAAGTCTTTCGGCGGATTGGCATAGCGCATGGTGTTATGGATCGCTCAAAACAAATTTTGGTGTGTCGATACCTGGGGCAGAAGGACAAAGATCCGGATCTTCAAGTCGCTTGTGATCCCTTTATTCTCTACGGATGTGAGACATGGACACTAATAGCGACTTGAAGAGGCGAATCGATGCCTTTGGTAATAAGTTTTCTCCGCAGAATCATGGGCATTGCTGGATGATTACGTGTCAATAACGATTGCACGTGAGCTGAATCGAGACCAAATTACCTGCATAGTTAGTCAGCCCAACTTCGGCTATTGGGCATGTGGCCGCTAACCTGAAACCGATCCTTCCCCCCGGGGTTGTATCTGTAAGAGACAATCTGGCGAGGAGGAGGCCAAGGGCCCCCCACAAAGCTTGTGTTGCCTGGGCAAGTTGATTTTCTCCTGTCGAGCGTTGTTTGGTATGGGAAGGGAGCCTGCAGGGGAACTCGCACATGGTGACCCCCGGGAGTGGCGTCGTAGGGTGGCGAGGCGACGCGCCCCCCGGCGTATGCCCCCAATGATTGATGACTGAACTTTTTCCCCTCTTCAAGAACGAATTACATGTACTAATGTAGTATTTCCGTATTTTTTTGTTTATGGTGCAGATTCATTGGGGGCTATTCATTCATTCCAATTTTTTTACTCCCATAGTAGCAACCCTCTCAGTATTTGCATATTATCAATATTATCCATATTGATATCACATATGCATGTTTGGGAATCTCCATTTAATTACATTTTATGCATATATAAAAAAATATCCTTAGTTTTTGTATTGTCTCCTAATGGATATCAAGACATAATAATTAAATGAGGCATATTATTATTATCGCCTCTGTGGTGTAGTAGCTAGCGCGCCTTGCTACGAATCTGCGGACCTTGCTGCTTAACTGCTGGGCTGCCGCCCAGCTGCGGTGGGCGGCAGCCCACCCAGCTGTTCATCCTACATTTTGGTTTTGGGCGATAAATGGGTACTACCTGTGGAAAACCCGGGGAAGGGGAAATGTGGTAACCCGGATGTCACACTAGTCTGTGTCCCGGGTACAGGGGGTCAACCCACCAGGCTTAAAGGCTAATGCGACAGAGATGAGCACCGGCCACATGCGCATAACGTATGCCCCAATACCTTTACCTTACCATATTATCATTGTCATTCAGTGGAGTATGACTACACTCAAGCCTCAGCTTTTGCACATTTGGGTGTCATGTTTCATAGCTATCATGGAAACCTCAAAATCTGCACACCTGGGCATACCCCATATTAAAAATCACAGCATTCATGCACAAAAATCGACAAAGATTACTGTTACGTATTTTGAAATTCTAGGGCCATACGTCCTCACACTAATAATGTGATACATACAGTATTCCTTGTTATCGTACAAAGGAGTTACATTCCAGAAAATGTAGTTGGATAGCAATTGATCTTAAAAAGGTTTAATGGGATTAACCCTTTACGACCATATGTTTCAGTAAGTTATATTTTACATGCATTTTTGCAGCACCCCTGATTTTGGCCATTTCAAGCCACTTCTACGCCCTCCAAACTATTTAGTTTTTCTGTCAATTTTTACCCCCACCTTATGTTTTTATCCTTGTAAAAAATATATCAATGGCTTCCTAATTGGTTGTAGTTTTGGACATAAAATAATAAAAGATACAAAACAACAACAACATAGAAACCCATTTATGTAGTAGTCCGAATTAAGTATGTATAAAAAATGTTTTACTTACTTTATGCTCCCACCTCCATAGCAAAAAGTTTTGTGAGCCACCTTTTATAGGTAAATGCATATATAACAACGGAATTTTATTATTATTCTTATGGTGGCCTCAGTGGCGGCTCGTGATAAAATAAAATGGAGGGACTGCAAGCTTAACACAACAGTAGGATACACAAATTTGTCCTACCTCAGGTATGAGTTGTAGTTGATATTCACGGATTTTAGGGCATGGTAGTAATGGTGGTGTACTAGAAGGGATGGTGGGAGTGGTAGTGTTGTGGTAGAACGGATGGCTGAGGTGGTGATGGTAGTATTACAGTATTACTTGAAAATAAAGTCGGTATCGCTTGATTTCAGTCTTTTCATTTAATTTCAGCTGGGAAAAGTTGATGTTTTCCAAATACTTCACTTGATTTTCCATCGTCATAGGGTAATAAATGAAAGCACGATTTAACCACACCGTACACCGCCACACGCAATGTAAACACGGGAGGACTGAGCAGCTGAGCTGCCTCGACTGCAGCCCCATTGTGTTCACAAGTGGCGCGGCGGCGGCGCAGACATGAATCGTACACAAATATGAAGTAACTTACATTTTGGTCTGGTTTTAATGAAAATTCACTTAGTAACGTATTGAAAATAATTAAATAACATATAATGACTTTTTATTATGATATATTTGTTAGTAGTGTATCAATTCTGCTGCCTCTAAGGAATCATACACCTGCAGTGAGTGTCTGGGGTGCTGCAGATCTGCAGCCTTAGCCACGAGCGCCACTGGTTGCCTTAGAATCTCAATATGAAAAATTGTTCCTGACATATTAGCGAAAAGTAAAACATCACCTAAAAAATGAATAAAGTTGTTCGCCTTTTACTTTTTGCCTTTCTTTTCGAAAATTGAATGTACAAACAACCTTTTTTAAGCACATATTGTAAAGTGCAAATCAAGAAAGACATAAATTCATTTTATTACAATACCTCGTGTAGTTTTCTTTTGGTAGAATTTAGAAGTCTTTAAAAGGCTCTCTTTTATTTAGATGCCTATCATTTTCCCGCATCTCAAGTACGTGTTCTCATGATTGCCTCAATGTGTAGTCGCACTGGCCTGCACTTGGATGTACTCTGCAGCTAATGGCTGGCCACCCTGCAAGCCCATGGTAATAGCGTGAGAAAGAAGAAGGGAAGTGCATATCCAGGCATCAGACATGAGAGAAGAGGAATAGTTCCAGCCCCCATGTTCCTTAACAATTTTTCCTTCATATTTAAGTATTATTTTCTAATATTTCTTTTAGGGGGAACTACTGTATACTCTTTGCCATCTTTCTGTAGTTTTTTTCCACCAACATGATCATTTGTGTATAAAATTATATAGTGGTGTATTTCTTTTGGTGGTTGCAGACTCCCAGTAATCCACTAGATGTCAGCCGAGAGCTTCTGAACACAGCTGAGGGTTCCAGGCTGCTGTCCTATGTTGAGGCTGTAAGGGTCGGCGAGGACAGGTAGTAAAGGGCCGGTTTCCCACTATCCCGCTTGTACGGCCGCCGTACAACAACAATGGCGTCACAATGACGCCACAAAAAGTCGACCGCACCGCCGTACCGCTGCGGCTGCCGTACAAGTTAAAATCAAGTCATCTCTCCCGCTCGGCGGTGTCCGCTCGAGCGGAGGTGCAAACTGTGCCCAGTTACCACAAATACCACTCAAGCGGTGATGATAGTGACGTTATTGTTGGGCGGTGTACGGCAACGGCGGCCGTAGAAGCGGGCTAGGGGGAACCGGCCTTAAGACGGAGGAGTTGTACACTTGACACATTCATGATCACCAGTATGTTGTCCTTTAGTAGTTGAAATGAAGTTTTTTTTGCGTACAGTATTTTCAAATCGAGAATTTGTCATATGCACCCCATGGCAAAATGGACAAAAATGCATTTGTTTCCCCTCATTAATAGCCTTAAAAAGAACAAAATACTACAAAAAAAGCAAAGTTAACCTTATGAACTGAACTATATTGGTAATGCTATTATTACAACTGGTAAGCACTAAACGGTTTAAAATTTAAGATAGTAGGGTACTATGGCATCCTATATGGCATTCATATCTTCATAACTTATTTTATTTTCCATAAAATTCTTTTTCCCTATTTTAATTATCATCACTACAGTACGATTGTGCCATACAAGCATTTGTTAAATGAGAATTCAGTGATACAAGAAATTAATTTGCACCCTTATTCGCTAAATAAGCAACAAAGTTTGATGATTATGGTGATACTGCCTCCTTATTTTGAATATCATTGTGTCTATATAGACTTTGATCATATGATAAAGCACTATTTTTTTGTTGCTGCTTTTTGTAAAGTAAGGTATCGCGTTTGGTAACTAAAGTATTTTTTCGTGTATAAAAGGGACTTTTTTCCCAAAAAATACTGGTCTCAAACTACCCGCGTCCTATACATCAAGATTTTATGCTTCTTTAAAGTACCAAACTTTTCCTTCTTCCAAAAAATGTGGAAACTGTTTTATAAAGTATTTTGAAAATGTTATATGGGATTTTTTAATGGCACCAAAGGTTTTGGAAAGTGAGAGTGATCTTTCAGAACCTTTTTTCAGTTAATCATTAATGCAAAAGAAGGGTTTTGAAGTTTTCATAATTAATTAACTGTGTTTTGATATGAATATGAAACTACCCTTATCATTTTGTCGTAGTTGCAAATGTTTCTATTGCACACAAACTTTTTGTGTTCCCATCTAAATTATGGTTTCGGGTTCAAAGGAACACTTATTTTTTCTGAGTTTACTGCTATAAATTAACAAAACTTCTCTCTCTCAATCCATATTCGTAATTACTATAACATCCTAACATTATTATTCCCTATCTAACAGACATAGTGCCAATATATCCTCACTTTAACACTCCCTATCATAACAATATATATAATATAAGCCTATAAGGGCTGCTTAACAACATGATATTTTCCAACCACTGCCTTACTTAATCGAAACTCTACTTACTAACTGAAGTTGCCCATTTCTAGAAACTTCCTAAGACCTTGTTCTGGATAAAATTAATACTAATGTCCGCGTCCTCCTGTACATCGTTTATATAATTCTACTATCAAAATCGTATAGTGGCAACTCTCCTTCATCTTCACTTACACTTCTACAATGCTTTTAACAATAACTTATTGGCTGTTCATACTTTGCCACTCCTTATAGGCTTGTCTTTCCGAATGTATCCGTTATCATTGGTAGGGCATACAGTAGCTACCCTCCCGAGTTTCGCGCTTGCTTCTTCACAAGGCAAGGCGCTAAACTCGAGGTATCGCGAACTAAGGTATTGAAACCTGTAAAAATGCTTATTTAGTCCTGTGCGAGGCGTAGCAACCATATTTTTTAACGGCTTATAAGACTCAACGTTTCTCCCAAAATACCCTTGAAAAATACTAATGTCTCAAGACGATACTGTAGTACTTCCTCCAGTACTACAGTACTCAGTACTTTACCGATACAAGTAATTTCAATACCATAAGACATTCGAAAATCAACTAGTAAGCTGTCCTTACGCGGTATGTTTACATTCCTCCATTTTGGCAGCAGATTGGCCCGCGATTGCCGCCAACACGCCATCCTTCGTCTGCTAGTGTTGACGTATCCATTTACCCTACGCTGTCACACGTATTCTTAAGCGCTTTCAGTCCTGGGAAATTATCACCCATGGCGAATTTAATCAAACGATTTACTAATACTATCGCATACAACTGAAAAGTTATACTATACCAAGAAAATATTTTGGAGGACAGACCACAGAAAGACACTTTTGGATCACCGCTGGTAGAGGGCAGTGGCGCGAGTGTTTTTCCACCCTGAGCACATGGCTGGGCCGAAAATGGCCGTGCGGTGATGTAAACAAAGGGGCATTACCTCCCCTGTAAATGCGGTACACTTACCCTTACTAATTCTCTTTTTTGAGGGCTGGGAAGTGGATTGTGTGTTCCTCTGTCAGACTATGTCCTCCAGATGTTGGAGGACTCTGCATCTATTCCTCGTTACATTGAAAAATGTAGGAATAGGGAATATAGATCCATATAACCATACCGTGGCACAAAATTGAATGAAGGACATCACGACTCTGCTTGGTGTATCTTGCCAGGCTTATTACGCCAGTGATATATAGACCACTACCTTGGTGGACTTGAAAGTATATTTAAATCATCTAACCATGTCCTACAATTCTAAAGACTAGTCAATCATCGCACTGCAGTTTAATACACAGCTTAAGCACTGTAAACTCCCCTGCATGGTGAGGCGGTAGCAGAGTGGTTAGGTCTCCGACTGGCGTCTCGGTGACCCAGTTCGATCCCCGAAGAAAACGCGTCAAACAAAAACCTTTCTGCATCGTCGAGTGGCCTAAGAACCCCACATGCCTGCCATTAACTCTAACCTTCGATTGCGAGTGCATCGGAGGACACAGGGGGGGGCGCATGAGCCTCACAGGCGTCACTATAAGAATCCTGCCTGCGCCACCACGGGCGAGGACCAAAAATCATCAGAGCCCTCAGTGAAGCCTCCAGAGCCTACCATCGAGCCTGGGTCACCACTGCCTACAGGCGCTATAAGGCCCAAATGAAAGAAAAAAAAGAAAACACTGAGGGGGGGAGCAGTTAAATTACACACCTTAAGCACTGTAAACTCCCCTGCATGGGGAGGCGGTAGCAGAGTGGTTAGCGTCTTCTCCGACTGGCGTTTCTCGGTGACCCGAGTTCGATCCCCGAAGAAAACCAAAACCTTCTGCATCGTCGAGTGGCCAAGAAACACCCACGATGCCCTGCCCATTAACTCTACGCTTCGCTTGTCGGAAGTGCATCGGAGGACACAGGGGGTCCGCGGGCCATGAGGCCTCACAGGCGTCACTATAAGAATCCTCCTGCGCCACCACGGGCGAGGACGCAAAAATTCATCATAGCCCATCAAGTGAACCTCCAGAGTCCTACCATCCGAGCCTGGGTCACCACTGCCTACAGGCGCTATAGGCCCAAATGAAAGAAAAAAAGAAAACAAAAAAACGTAGTAATATCATGAGCTGTTGAGCTGTAGTGCTTGTGATAGGAAGGTGACTGTGGTGTGGCGGGAGCTGAGGCCGTCGGAGAGAGCCTCACCCCGTCCGCTTACACAATCAGTGAATAGGCTACTGAGGGTGGCGCGCCCTTGCTTATACCCCCGATTGATGATGATATTTTATATAGTGAATGCTAATTTGATGCATGGTGCTATTCATTTATCAGAAACGAATATATCAATGGAAAGCTAATCCAATTTCGCTTCTACTAATGCAGCCCATTAACTCTTATAAAAATTCCTGCCTGCGCCAACACGAGCGAGGGCCAAACCATTACAGCCCTCGAGTACAGGGCCTACCATCCCACCCCTGGAGGTCACTGTCAAACGGCCGGGGGGGGCTATAGAAAGAAAAAAAACAAAAACAAAAACATGTACGAAGAGCGCGAAACCTGGGAAATAATGCGCGAAAGTCGGGATGGTAAAATTTAGGGGAATCAGCGGAAAAACTCGAAGGATGCGAAACTCGCATAGCGTGAAACCGGAGGGTAATGTATACATAAATCACCACACAGTAGGTGGAGTCTTAGTAGGTGGAGTACACACCACCACTCCACCACCGTCGGCACTTCCCGTCGGTGCTTGCTGACGGGCAAATGCCGTTGCGAGATTTTGTGTACATTCGATACATTTTGCTCGTTGGCATCCTGTCCCACACTGCCAGTTTTTTTTTTTTTTTTTTTTTTTTTTTTGGTTTTTTTTTATCCCCCCCTTTTGAGTGCAACACTTCATCGACGGGAAGCGCCGACGTGATGAGTGGTAGTGTGTACAGGCTTTCTCAAGTGTTGGTAACTTTATTTCCGTCAACCTTTTCCTCATTAAAAAAGTTCTTCTAGCTCTGTGAACAACCATCTTGTTGCCATTCTCTTGTATCCTCTCAACTTGTGTGTGTATTTACCTATTTGTATTTACCTAGTTGTAACAACAGGAAAAGAGCTTATGCTCGTACTGTCCCGTCTCCAAATCTAATATTTATCCGTTTTGCCTTTGAAGTCTGAATACTTCTTGCATTTAATCACTTTTGCCATCAAGGTTTGTTCCCAGGCTTCTATGCCTGGACCAGATATCGGGAATACGGGAAGCTGTATTTTTTTTTATATCCCTCTGCATGTTGTCCTTTTTGCATTTCTTCTCATGACCTCTTGTACTTTCTTCGTCCCACACAAACAGAATCATTTTCTATCAATTTTTCCAGACCATTGATGCTTCTATACACTGTGCTATAAAATCTCCCCTTTCTCCTTCTTTTTCTCAAGTTTGGGAGTTTTAGTCTTGAAAGTCTTTTTTCATATGTTAAATCTCTCAGGCTTGGACTTTTTGTGGCTGCTCTTTGTATTCTCTCATCTTCCTTATATCCTTCTTTTTTATGTGGTGACCAATCACTGGCCGCAGATTTCCAACCTTGGTCGATCAGAGGATGTTATCAATTTTCTTGATCATCATCTTCATCCAGATATTTTGAATGCCATTCTTATATTCCTCAGCAACCTGATTTTGTTTGTTATGTGTCTCCTGTGATCTTGTTTATTGCTTATCTGTTACAAATTGTCCCTTAATCCATACTCCCGATCTTTTTCGACCTTTGTTTTGGATTAACCATTCGTTCCCATGGCGAAGCTACTTTCCTCTCTGTCTCTTGTTTGGCGGGTATACTGGGCCCATGGTGTCATTACGCTTTTACACACTTTTGGGCATTAGTTCCCATTTTCCCATATGTGTGACTGGGTCCATCTGAAAATCTTATCTATATCCTTTGTAAATCCTCACAGTCCCTCTTTACTTTCTACTTTTCTTAGAATTTAGCATCATTCAGCGATAACTCATATAACTGTTTACTCCTTTGCCCTATCACTTACATAGACCAAGAACAGCACTGGGCCCAATACTGATCCTTGAGGAACTCCACTTATTCACACTGCACCATTCTGACTTTTGATCTTTTATTACTGTCTCATCTCTCTGTTGCTCAAAAGTCTTCATCCACTCAGCAAACCACCTGGTCAATCCTCCTGACTGTGTTCTGCTTCCAGAGCAGTCTCTTAATGAGGTACCTTGTCAAATGCTTCTTTTAGGGTCCAAGTAAAATGCAATCGCCCACCCTTCTCTTTCCTGTGTCACATCCGAATCATCTCGAGTAAAAGCTCAATAGATTTGTTGTAACTAACTACATGACATTCCTCCTCTAAATCCAAACTGGCCACTCAAGTGTGTTTGTCTTCTTCCAAATATTTCAACCATCTGTCCTTCACAAGACAATTTTTTTCACACATTTTGCACTACACTTGTTAATGATACTTACTTGCCCTGTAATTAGTGGTTCTTTCTTTGTCAACCTCCTTTTGTGAATTGGCACAATATGGCTCTTTTCCAATCAAGTCGGGAACTTCTGCTCTCCTTGAGTGACTCTCAATTACACTATGTATTTTCCTGCTAGTTGTTTACTGCACTCTTCATTATCCAGTTCGACACTCCATCTGGAACCCGGGGCTTTTCTCACCTCTTTGACTTTCATGAGCCTTTTACCTTCTATTACGTCTACTTTTATGTCTTCCATTTAGTTTATTTTGCTTATTATATTTTTCGTTTTTAAATTCACTTTCCTCTTGTACATACAGTCTGTAAGTCACTTATTCATCACCTCGGCCTGTTGTAATGCATCTTCATACACTATGGCCTTCTACCTTCAGCTATCTATTTCCTTCCTTGTTTGCATTTTCCATTAATATATCTATAGAAAAAGGTTTCGTTCATTCTTACATTTTTCTAGTATTAATTCCTTCATAGTTCCTTTCCTTCTTCTCTTCGGATCCTTACATATTCATTTCTAGTTGCTTTGTACTTCTCCCCAAAGGTTGCTGCCACCTTTTTTCCTCCAACTATTCCATGTTTTTTCTCTTTCTAGTCTTGTCTAATTCACGTGGTGGTGTTTGTGGTGTGTTTGTGTGTAGTAATTTACCTAGTTTTTGTTTTTACAGGCCTGAGCTAACTCTCGTGTGGTCCCGTCTCCATATCCTAATATACCATTTTATCCCGTCTTTCTTTCAACTGGTGCACATTATTTGCCGATATCACCTTCCTCATTTAGTTCCCATGTCCAAACTTCGGCATTTTCTATGAGGGAAGCTTTATTTCTTTATGTTTTTCAGGCACATCTACAGGTTTTTTACAGAACTACCACGTGTAGGCCTCGCGGCCTCTTGTAGCTTCCTTATTTTCTTATGTTCTTATGTTGTTTATGCATCTCCCGTTTCCTCCTAATTTATTGTATGTCCTCTTGTTATCGACCTCTCTTTGTTTCGCGAGCAGTATACTCTCTCTTGTCTGTTTCTTCCATCTTTAAGTTATCCGTTTAAATTATTGTTATTAAGTCTCCTCTTTCTGTTCCTGCTGAATTGTTGGTAAACTTTGTACTTCTTTGTTGTTCAGGCATCTCCCTTTTCCAACATTTTTGTGATGTCCTCTTGTTATCGACATTTCTCTTTACTTTGATTCAGTATGTCTCATTATCTGTTTCATTCATCATAGTTATCATTTTAAATATTGTTTAAGTCTCCTCTTTCTCTTCTTTGTTCAAGTTGTTTGGTAATGTGGTTGTATATTTACCTAGTTTTGTTTAACAGGCCTGTAAAGCGCCCTTAGATAGGAGGGGTCACAACCCCCGGCTAACACCCCGGTAACCATTCACTGCTGGTGACAGGGCTCGGGTTTTAAGAAGACCGCCCGTCTGTCTTCGCTCCGCCCGGAGATCGAACCCAGGACTTCTCGGTTGTGAGCCGAGTGTGCTAACGCTACACTACGGGTTCCCTACGGAAGTGTGTGTGTCATCTTACCTTAGTTGTTACTGGTTTTAACATACGAAAAAGAGCTATGTCTCGTACTGTCCCGTCTCCATCCAAATCTAACATTATCCAGCTTGCCTTTGCAGTCCTGAATACTTCTTGCATTAATCACTTTTTGCATCAGGTTTGTTCCCAGCTTCTATGGCTTCTATACGGGAAGCTGTATTTATTTTTGTCCCTCTTGCATGTTTGTCCTTTTCATTTCTTCTCCATGACCTCTTGCCTTCTATCGTCCCACACAAACAGATCTTCTCTCATGTTTCAAACAAAGACCCATTGATGCTCTCTCTATACACTGCTATAAAATCGCCCCTTTTCTCTTCTTTTCTCACGAGTTGGGAGTTTTTTTAGTTCTGGAAAAGTCTTTTCCTCATATGTAAATCTCTCAGGCTTGGAGCCATTTTTAGTGGCTGCTCTTTGGTATTCTCTCAATCTTCCTTATATCCTTCTTTTTTATGTGGGTGACCAAACACTGCCCATATTCAAAACCTTGGTCAATCCAAGATGTTAGCGATTTCTTAATCATCCCTCTTGCATCCAGATATTCTATGCCATTGCTTATTTTCCTCAGCAACTGATATGTATCCTCCGTGATCTTGTTTTATTGCTTCTCTGGTGGCAAATTATCCGTAATTCCATATCCCAGATCTTTTTTCAGACCCTTTGTTTTGATTATTACCATTCATTTCCCATCGCATACTGTTCCTTCTCTGTCTCTTTTGCTTACTGCCCACTTCCATCACTTTATACTTTTTAGCATTAAACCTCCATTTCCATAGTTTGACTCCATCTGAAAATTCTTATCTAGATCCTTTTGTAACCCTCACAGTCCCTCTTTACTTTCTACTTTTCTTACCACGTAATTTTAGCATCACTCAGCGAATAAACATCATTAACTGTTCACTTCCCTCCTGTCATAAATCATTTACATAGACCAGACATCAACTGGGGCCAATACTGATTCCTTGAGGAACCTCCACTTATCACACTGCACATTCTGACCTTTTGATCTTTTTTACTGTTTTCTCATCTCTCTGTTGCTCAAAAAGTCTTCCATCCACTTTCAGCAAACCACCCTTCAATCCTCCTCCTCCCATGTTCTAGCCTTCCAGAGCAGTCTCGTGTGAGGTAACCTGTCAATGCCCTTCCTTAGGTCCAAGTATATGCAATCGACCCACCCTCTCTTTTCCTGTTCACATCGATCACTCTCGAGTAAACAGCTTCATAAATTCGTTTACATGACATTCCTCCTCCTAAATCCAAACTGGCCACCTGCGAGTGTGTTTCGTCTCTTCCAATATTTCACCATCTTGTCCTTCACATTTTTTCACACATGTTAATGTGTGAAAAAATTAATGAATACACTTGTTAAATTAATAACTACACTTGTTAATGATACTGGCCCTGTAATTTAATGGTTCTCTTGTCTCCTCCATTTGTGAATTGCACAATATTTACTCTTTTCACACATCAGCGGGACTCTGCTCTCCTTGATGAACTCTCAATTACACTATGTAATTTTCCTGGCAGTTGGGGTTACTGCACTTTCATTATCCAGTTCGACACATCCATCTGGACCCTGGGCTTTCTCACACTTGACTTTCCATTAGCCCTTTTTACTTCTATTACGTCTACTTCTATGTCTTCCATTATATTTTCTTTTGCTATTATATTTTTCGTTTTAAATTCACTTGCTGCTTTTAAATACAGTCTGTAAGCACGTATTCATTACCTCAGCCTTTGTAATTGCTCTTCGTACACATATGCCTTCTACCTCAGCTTATCTACTCCTTCCTTGTTGTTTTTTCATTTTCATTTATATATCTATAGAAAAGTTTCGGTTCGTTCCTACTTTTTCTAATTATATTTTCTCTCATAGTTCTTTTTTTCTTCTCTTCGGGGGGGGGATCTTACATATTAATTTCTAGTTGTTTTTGTACTTCTCCCAAAGGTTGATACCTCCTTTTTTCCTCCAACTATTCCATGTTTTTTGCTTTTTCTAGTCTTTGCTAAGGCACATTTTCTGTTAACCATTCATTCTTTTTCTTTCTCTGATAACTATCCTTGGAACATAACTATTTTATTCCTTCTGGTGTAAATTCATATGACTCATCCCATTTTTTCTGGGTACTCCTTGTTGCATGGAAATTTACTCCAGTCTGTCTCTCCGAAAAAATGTTCTTAATCTGTCAAAGTCCTGCTTTGTCATAATTGTATCTTCCTTTCCTCGTGTTCTTCTCTTCTCCCCTTTTTTTTAGCTATCATTTACTTTCAAATTCAATAAGTTAACATGGTCACTCTTTCCAAGTGGGCCCTGGATAATTTACTTTAACTCAAATTACTTTCCAGTTCTTTTCGTCAATAGTAGATCTGTCTTAATGGTTCTTCGCTACTCTGAATTTTGTAGTCTCTTTAATCACTGAGTCATGATTTTATTCATTTACCAAATCCAACAATGTACTTACCCCCCATGAGTCCTGCTCTCCTTCAGTATACCCTTCTTCCCAGCAAACTTCTTTGCAGTTAAAATCTCCCATCATAATTAGTTCCACAATTTTCCATCTTTTTCTAATAAAACATTTGCTTTTGTCTCTTCTCATGTCTCCATACTCTTTCTCTCCCCCAGGAATTTGTCTTAGGTGAACCATAGACCTGTAAATCTCGACTGCGCACGGAATATCGGCCTGTTGCACAAGGGCCTGAATCGGAGGGCCGCTCAGATTTCATATATATACTAGGGCGAGAACCCAAAATAACCGGAATAGTTTTCTGTGGGGACAACCGCCGTTAGTAGTTCAGGTTCCGCCGCTAGATGCCGCGTGGGCCAACGCCTCAGGGCATCAAGTCTGCTAACTGTCGTCATCGCGGAAAGGACGTACAGCCCCGTGGTTTTGCCTTTGTTTTTGAAGTGCTTCGCTCCTTTTTTTGTCTATTTTTACGATGGATGAAAGGAAGAGCAGCGTGCTGCCGTGAAATGTCTGTTTTTTGCTGGGGAAAACGGCAGCCGAACAGTTATCATGCTTCAAACAGCTTACAAGTACTGCATGAGCAAAACACAAGTTTACAACGGTGGTTTGCACGCCTTTAGGAATGGTCAATTGTCGCTTGAAGAACCAACCTCGTTCAGGGCGACCGTCACCTCCCGAACGGATGAAAACAATCAACGAAAAATTCATGAACTGTTCTTGGAGGATCGTTGGCCGATCAATGACGAACTTTTTGATTTTGACTAGTGTGTCCTGGAGCTCCTGCCAACCATTTTGAAATGAGGAATTGGGGATGAAAAGAGTTGCAGCGAAGTTGGTGCCTCGCTTGCTCACGGACGTCAAAAGCCATTCCACGAATGAATGCATGTCGTGAACTGAAGAACAGTTTGGAAGTTGATGCCATTACCTTTTTTCGAAGGTCATCACTGGTGACTAAGCTGGTGCTAACGGCTATCGACCCGGAACGAAATAGGTTTCAAGTCAATGGAAGCATCCAACGTCCCACGAACTCCAAAAAATGTAGCGTCCAAGTGCATCCAATGTCAAGACGATGTTGATTTGTTTCTTCGATGCTAGAAGAGTGTCCACAAAGAATTTGTTCCTCCTGGTCAAACTGTTTAACCAGACTTTTTAACTTGGCAGTTCTGAAGCGTTTCCGAAGCGCAGTGAGACGAACCCCCCGACCTGTGGCAAAGGGGGAGAGTGTTGGTTTCGATCACGAACATGCGTCAGCGCACACCGCCTTGAGTGGTGAGACGAGTTTCTCACACAAAATGGCATGACCCCCTACCCCCTCCTATTCACCTGATCTTGCTCCTCTAGTTTTTTTTGTTCCCGCTGAATGAAGAAAGTCCTCAAGGAAAAGTTTTGCAGACGTGGTAAAGAGGTTAAGAGAAAAACGGACGGAGTCGTTTAAAAGGCATATTTTTGCAAGAGTTCCTGAACTGTTGTGTATCATGGAAACACGTCTGGACCGGTTTCATTGCTTCACATGGAGATACCTTTGAAGGTGATAAAAGTGTAAACATGTAAAAATATCTGAATACAATTATATGACAGAATTCCGTTTTTTGGGGGGTCCCCCCTCGTATATATATATAGTTGGTATTCTTGGGTCGATATATGTTGACATTTCAGGGTGACAAAGACGCTCGTCATTCTTGGGGTTGTTTATGCGCGTGCAACGTTTTGCCAAAA
Source organism: Chionoecetes opilio (assembly GCA_016584305.1). Lineage (NCBI taxonomy): Eukaryota > Metazoa > Arthropoda > Malacostraca > Decapoda > Majidae > Chionoecetes > Chionoecetes opilio. The sequence goes on along the minus strand of JACEEZ010010791.1, from coordinate 307,291 downwards.
GACACTTGGCATCATCAGGCTAAAATAGTTTAAAAATGAATATACTATACTGCTAAAAACCGAACATCTAAGAGAATAATTTTTAAACAATAAAATAATCCTATATTATCTAAAAAATAAAAAAACAATTTATACTTAGCAAACCTTGGTGTGTATGTTGTCTAGGTTGGCAGAGGACTGAATGAACAATAGTTTACAGGTAGCATTTCGGCTCGTATGTCCGACTCTCGTTTCGATCGCCACATACGAGCCGAAATGCTACCTATAAACTATTGTTCATTCAGTCCTCTGCCAACCCAGACAACATACACACCAAGGTTTCAATCAATCAATCATTGGGGGCATACGCCGGGGGGCGCGTCGCCTCGCCCACCCTACGACGCCACTCCCGAGGGTCACCACGCGCGAGTTCCCATGCAGGCTCCTATCCCATACCAAGCAGCTCTCGACAAGAAACATCAACTTGCCCCAGCCACGAGCCTTGTGGGCGCCCCCTTGGCCTCCTCCATGCCGGATTGTCTCTTACAGATACAACCCGATGGGAAGGATCGGTTTCAGGGTAGCGTGCCACATGCCCATATAGCCGAAGTTGGCGCTGACGGACTATGCAGGTAATAGGCCTCGATTCAGTCTCACGGTGCAATCGCTGATTTGACACGTAATCATCCCAGCGATACCCATGATTCTGCGAAGACACTTATTACCAAAGGCATTGATTCATCTCTTCAAGTCACTATTTAGTGTCCATGTCTCACAACCATAGAGTAAGACAGGGATCACAAGCGATTGAAGATCCGGATCCTTGTCCTCCTGCACAGGTACGGACCAATGCCAAATACTCCCGCTGAGCGAGTCCATAACACCGTGGGCTATGCCAATCCGCCGTAAGACTCCTTGACGTGACCCGCCGTCATTATGGACTGCGCTACCAAGGTATGTAAAACTTTCCAGATCTCATGTCCTCGCCACACGCCATGAACAGACTGTACTGCTTCATCTAGTAAGTCCCCAAAAACACCTGGACCTTGGTCTTGAGCCAGGGGGACCTCAAGTCCCAAAGGCTTTGCCTCCTCGTGCAGCGCCTCGAGAGCCATCACCAGGACCTCCAGCGACTCAGCAAAGATTACGGGCATCATCGGCAAAAACAAGATCAGTGATCTTGGTGTTGCCAACGGATGCTCCACAATCACTTTGATCTAAAAACCTTGTCCAATACCCAGTCCATACAAGCGTTGAAAAGTGATGGGAAAGGACGCACCCTTGCCTCACTCCTGTATTCACAGGAAAGAAGCCGGATGCACCTGCCCCACACTTCACAGCACTCTCAGTCCCAGAATACAGACCAGTTATCAAACCAATAGTCCTTGCAGGAATCCCTCGAAGTCGCAGAAGATCCCAGAGTGACTCACGATGCACTGAGTCAAACGCCTTCTTGAGATCAACATAGGCTGCAAGCATCCCCTGTCGAAACTCACGTCGGCGTTCCACCAGGACACGAAGTTCTAGGATACGGTCCGTTGTTGACTTACCAGGCGTGAACCCAGACTGCTGAGGTCTGTGATGCTTCACCAGATGGCTGCGAATCCGTGTCAGCAATAGATGGGCAAGCACCTTGCCTGGTACGCTGAGCAGTGTAATACCGCGGTAATTGTTGCAGTCCTGACGGTCCCCTTTCCCTTTCCAGATAGGGACGACCAGCCCCCTTTTCCAGTCAGGAGGAATGGTACCTGATTGCCACACGGCAGTCAGGACAGCATGCAACCCGTGGATCATGGCCTCACCCCAGCTTTGAGGAGCTCCGCACTGATATTACAAACACCAGCTGCCTTTCCACCCTCAACTTTGCTACAGCCTCTCTGACTTCGTCAAGAGAGGGTGCACTTTCATCAATGGGAGGATCGGCATCCACTGCCTGTAACCCAGTGGTGTGAAGCTGCTCAGTTGGAGGGTCCACCGTGAACAACTGCCCAAAGTACTCAGCCCAACGAGCCATCTGCCCATCCATGTCCGACACGAGGCGCCCATCTGCTGTTCGAATAGCACTCGCCCGAGAAGGAGACTTGGAACGGAGCTTCTTCAGGGCTCGGTAGGCGGGTCGGAGGTCATTAGCGTTCAAATGACCCTCGACATCCTCAGCGAGACTCCTGACATACCTCTCCTTGTCTCTCCCCAGGAGGGTTCTAGTCCGGCGTGACAGAGCCCTGTGCTGGTCCCGGTTCCCAGCCAGCCTGGCAGCGCGACTCTCCTCAATTTTCTCCAGCGTCTCCGTCGAGACAAAACCACGCCTTGACCTCGGGCGCTCCCCAATACACTCCTTGGCAGCCTGTAGAGTTTCACGCTTGAAGGTATCCCACAGTTCTACAGGGTCCCCGAGAGCACCGAGCACATCAAACCGATTTGAGACTGCCACCGCATACTCATGAGTACATGTCAAGTCCTTCAGTTTCTCAAGATGAAACACAGTATGGTTACCTCTTGAGATTCTTCTGGACTTGACATGAAGCTTAAGTGTAGCAACAACAAGTCTGTGATCTGTTCCAAAGAACTCAGCACTCCGGTAAACCCTGCAAGGTTACCAAGGTTTGCTAAGTATAAATTGTGTTTTTATTTTTTTAGATAATATAGGATTATTTTATTGTTTAAAAAAAATTCTTTTAGATGTTCGCTTTTTAGCAGTACGTATAGTATATTAATTTTTAAACTATTTTAGCCTGATGATGCCAAGTGTCTTTTGGCGAAACGTTGCACGCGCATAAACAACCCCAAGAATGACGAGCGTCTTTGTCACCCTGAAATGTCAACATATATATATATATATATATATATATATATATATATATATATATATATATATATATATATATATATATATATATATATATATATAATAATATATATATATATATATATATATATATATATATATATATACGGATCATATAGACTGGTTTATCAGTATATATGATATACTGTAATCTTCGTAAATGTTTGTTCTATAATATTATCAAATAAAAAACAGTAAAACACACTAAAGAAATGCCATTACAAGACCCTGAAGAAATATGCATGAACTTAATATTCACTTCAACTCTTCGCCATTTAAAACTTTGCCAGTCAACTTTTATCATGAAGGGTATCAATAGAAGCGCAATTTTATTAGCTTTCCATTGATGTATTTCGTTTTCTGATAAATCAATTACCACCATGCATAAATTAGCGTTAACTAAATAAATAAAATCATCAATCGGGTAATTTTCCCGATTGATGAGGTTATTTATTTAGTTAACGCTAATTTATACATGGTGCTAATTCATTTATCAGAAAACGAAATATATAAGTAAATAAATAACATCATCAATCGGGACAATTACCCGATTGATGATTTTATTTATTTATTTAACGCTAATTTATGCATGGTTCTAATTCATTTATCAGAAAACTAAATATATCGATGGAAAGCTAATAAAATTGCGCTTTTATTGATATCCTTCATGATAAAAGTTGACTCACAAAGTTTTAAATGGCGAAGAGTTGAAGTGAATATTAAGTTCATGCATATTTCTTCAGAGTCTCGTAATGGCATTTCTTTAGCGTATTTTACTGTTTTTTATTTGATAATATTATAGAACAAACATTTACGAAGATTACAGTATATCATATACTGTATACTGATAAACCAGTCTATATGATAGTCCATAGACCACTATATCTCTTTGTCGGGCGGGCCGCAGGCCGCTATGCAGCCTGGCAAGTTCAAAACATTGTCGCGTGAACAGTCCAGAGATATACTGGGTCTATGGTGGAACGTATACAAGTACTAAGTCTCTTAATTCTTCCCTTTTTCATCACCAACTCTACCTTCAACACCTCTGCCATACCTTCTCCTTTTTCCACATTCCCTACTACCACATCCTTCCTTGTTAACACCATTACACCACCTCCCTTTTTCTGATTTCTGTATCGCCTCCATACATTATATTGACCCTCCCCAACTGTCACATCCTCAGATTCACACAGCTTCGTTTCTACTAAACCCAATATGTCTGGTTTCTTGGCTCTCAGGTAATCGTTTACTTCTGTTAATGTTGACACTAGCCCATTTATATTTGTGTACGATTCCCGCCATCCTTTTTCATTTTCCTTTGAACTGTCTTCTCTTACTCTTTCTCTTTTAGATACCACTTCTTCAGTTTTTTGTCCAAAATTCTCCAATATAATTTCTGATTTTTTCCTCTTCCATTCTCAATTCGTTTTTTTCTTTGGCTTCTTTAAACAGTACATTCAATCTGACTCCTTCTTCCTCATTCATATTTTTTCTTATCCATATTTTCTTATATTCTTCTGTCTTTGCCAGTTTCCATGCCATAGACAATATATCTAGTGCTGTAGTTTGTGACCTAAACTTAACTTTTAAGGGGCGGGCCCCTCCCTCCTCATATTTGCCTAACCTATGTATCTCTTCTATTTCTTCTTCTATCTCCGTATTTTCTTCTACTACTTTAAATATTTCTTTTGCCACTTTCTTTTCTTCCTCTTCTCTTGTGTTTTTCTTGGGCAGCACTTTTTCTTTAAAACCAAAAATGATGACACATTTCTTTTTGTTCACTGTATCTCTTACTAAATGTTCTTTTTGTTTGATTACTTTTACTACTTCTTTGGTCAGATTTTTCTTTTCATTTTCTTGATCTTCTATTATTTGGCGTAAGCTTTCTTGGTCTTTTTCTTGTTCTATCTTCCATGTCTTTCTTTCATCTTTCATTTCCTCTTGTGTCATTTTTAATTTCTTATGTACTGCATTTATTTCTGCATGCATTTTCACTACCTATTCGTCGTCTTCTTTACAATTTAGTTTGTCCACTCTATTTTTCAAAATAGTATTGTTACGCAGGGCACTCACCTTTCTTATCACACCAAGGGCGCCTCACGTAAACACTTACTCCTGACGGAGGTTCGGCAGAAATACCTGAGGCGAGTAGCTTATCTCACCGCTGATGGTGCCTTTATCATACACCCCTGAGGAAGGGACACTGAGCACACTGTATTAAAGTCTAATTTATTGGCAGAGGTCACAATACACTGTAATGATGGTGGGTGGAGAGAGACTCACATGTTCAGTGGTCACACTGTCTAAATGGTTGTGTCTAACACACACTGGAGGCTACGTGAGAATGGCACACACACACGGGTACTGACTTCATGCGAGACGCTGACTTATACGAGACACTGACACTCTCCTTGGTGTATGGGCAGATCACAAAGGGCGGCGCGGGAGAGAAGGAGCAATCCAATACGTCTTAACCAGGCCAGCGTCTCCTCCCGTCTCTCTCCCATCTCCCGCACAACCACACTCCCCCTCGTCCCCAAGGTCGCACGCCGCTCACTCGTACATACAGACAGACGGACATTCCTCACCCCAACTCACACCATGACAAATACACACAGACAGACGGACATTTCTCTGCGGGTGTAACAGTATTCTCTTTTTCCAGTACGAACACTTTCTTTTCCATCTTCTCTAGTTTATCCATCATTTCGTGTACTACATTTTCTAGCATTATAACTCTTCTCTGGATCATTTTCAGCCCTAATATGTCTTTTTCTTTGGTATCAAAGCCATCAAAAGGCATCTTGGCGGGATCTTCCATCTTTGTTTACTTTTTTTACTTCCAATTTTTTTCACTTTTTAGGCTAATCATTTGGAGACTAGACTATTTAACTGCATAGCTCTCACCTGTAAGTACTCAAGGTCTTTTTGGGTCCTCTGCGTCCTTGTTTGATCACAGCAGCCAGTCACAATAGCCAGTTGTGTAGGAGCCTTCCAAAGCGCGTCTGTACACACAGCTGACGTGTGTGTGTGTGTGTGTGTGTATTTACCTAGTTGTATTTACCCAGTTGTGTTTTACAGGGCCTGAGCTACACTCATGTGGTCCCGTCACCATATCTACATTAATCCAGTCTTTCTTTCAATTGGTGCACATTATGTGCCGATATCACCTCCTCATTTAGTCAATTCCAAACTTCTACATTTCTATGAGGGAAGCTGTACTTCTTTATGTTGTTCAGGCATCTCCCTTTTCCTAGTTGTTTTGTATGTCCTCTTGTGTATCGACCTTCTCTTTGTTTCCAAGTCAGTAGTCTCTCATTGTCTGTTTCTTCCATCTTTGTTATCAGCTTAATTTTTTTTATTAAGTCTCCTCTTTCTCTTCTCTGCTTGAGTGTTGGTAACTTTATTTCCTTCAACCTTCCCTCATAAGAAAGTTCTTCTAGCTCTGATACCATCTTTGTTGCCATTCTCTGTATCCTCTCCAACTTTTTCACATGCTTCATTTTATATGGGGACCATACAATGGCAACATATTCCATTTTTGGTCGGATCGTTGTAGTAATTATCTATCTCGTCATATTTGTGTCCATGTTATGAAATGGCACTAATATTCTTTAACATCCGGTATGTATCTCCAAATATTTTATTTATATGTTTTTCTGGTTGTAGGTTATTCTGCATTATCACTCCCAGGTCCTTTTCTTCGTGAACCTTTGCAATTATTTCATTTCCCATTTTATATGGCCATTTATATCTCTTCGCTTTTTCCAATTTCCATCACGTGACACTTATTTACATTAAATTTCATTTCCCATCTTCTGCTCCATTCATAGATCTTGTTCAGGTCATTTTGTAGTGTTTCACAATCTTTATAGCTTTTTATTTCTCTTAATAGTTTTGCATCATCCGCAAATAGACTAATATAACTATTTATTTCCTCTGTCATGTCATTGACATAAATCGTGAACATTATTGGTGCCAACACTGATCCTTGTGGTAGCCCACTAAATACGTTTCTCCATTCAGACTTTTCATCCTTCACTACTGTTCTCATTTCTCTTCCTCACAGATAACTTTCCATCCAGGTTTTGATCACCCCTGTGATTCATCCTATATTTTCCAATTTCCAAAGTAGTCTCATGTGGAACTTTATCAAATGCCTTTTTAAGATCTAGATATACACAGTCTGCTCATCCATCTCTTTCTTGTGTTATATCAATTACTCTTGAGTAAAAGCTTATTAAGTTGGTCACACATGATCTCTTTTTCATAAAACCATACTGCCGGTCTGTTATTATACCTTCATTTTCTAAGTATTCCGTCCATTGCGTCTTTATTATTTTCTCACACAACTTACATACTGTGTTAGTTAATGACACTGGTCTATAATTTAGTGGTTCATCCTTCTTCCCATTTTTACATATTGGCACTATATCTGCTCTCTTCCACTCCTTTGGCACTTTTCCTGTTGTTAATGAGCACTTTATTATATCATATACTGGTTCAACCAACTGCTTTCTGCACTCTTTTAAAACATAACCCGACACTCCGTCTGGTCCTATTGCTTTCCTCTCCTCCAATTCCTTCAACAATTCACAAACTTCCTCCTCTATTTTTATTTTTCACTCCTTTCTGACTTTTTTCATTCTTTGCGGTTCATTGAATTTTGATTCTTTTGTGAATACTTGCTGAAAGTTTTTATTTAGAATTTCACTCATTATTTTTGGATCTTCATATATCATATTACCTTCTTTCAGTCTCTCCACTTTGTCCTTATGCTTGATTCTTCCATTGATAAATCTGTAGAACCGTTTGGGTTCTTGCTTACACTTTTCAACTATATCTTTCTCATAACTCTTCTCTTCCGCTCTCCTTATGCACACATATTTATTTCTTCCTCATTTATATTCCTATTTATTTCTGTGTCCGATTTTTCTTTACTTTTTTCCATGCCTCATCCCTTATTCTCTTTGCCCTCTCACATCTTCCATTAAACCATTCTTTCTTTCCCTTTTCTCTTGGTGTATATAGTGGTACGTGTTTTTCAACTCCTTTCTCATACATGCTCAGAATAATGTTGTATTTCACTTGCACATCGGTCACTCCTTTCATTTCTTCCCAGTCAATTTCTTCATAGTATTTTTTCAGTTCTTCCATGTTAGTTTTTCCAAAGTCTCTTCTGCTCCTTTTGTACAATTCATCTTCCTCCTTTATTTCCTCTTTCGTCTCCATTTCTAAGATTATATAGTCACTTTTTCCCATGTGGCACCCATAATTGATCTCATTTGCTAGGTCTATACCTTTTGTTAACACTAGGTCAAGGCTTGCTGGTTCGTCATCTCCCCTATATCTTGTGTTTTCTGTGACCCATTGAGTCATCGTGTTTTCCATTGTCAGTTTCAACAATCTATCTCCCCAGGTATTTTAATTTCCTCCTTCAAATGTCTCACATTTTACTTTTTTGCAGTTAAAATCTCCAACCAGCAGTATCTTTTTACTATTCTTGATTATTTTGTTTGAGTGTCTCAAGGTGTCTTCTAATACTTTCTCATGTTCTTCCTTGTTCCAGGTATTTGTACTGGGTGGTACACAGGTAGCCACTATTGTCTGTGTTTCTCTATTTCTGACTTCTATGTGTACACTCACTATTTCAGCTCTTCCTTCTCCATACTCCACTTGTCTTACCTTCACCCCTAATTTTGTCAGTTGTATCATAACTCCACCACCTCAACTACTTTTGTCCCTTCTCCACATATTATATTTGTTGCTTAGTATCACTTGTTCTTCCTTTACTAATTTTTTTTCTGTTAAACTCACTGTCTGGATCTTTATTAATTAAGTAATCTTTAAGTTCTAGTCTTCTTGGTATAATTCCATCTATATTTGTATACATCACTTTCATTTTTTTTTTTGCATAAATTTTCCTCACCCCATTTTCCTTCAATCTTTTTTCTTTATATACCACTTTCTCACTCTTTCGTTCAGAACCCTCCAAAAAAAATTTGCTTTTTCTTCCTCCGTTCTTTCTTCATTTTTCTGTTTTACTTCTTCTTGGATTTCTTTCAACTTTTTCCTTCCTTCTTCATTCATTGCTTTTTTTTATGTAGACTTCCCTGAACTCTGCAGTTGATCTCAGTCTGAAGGCTCTCTCAAGAATTAGTTCTGTTGCCGTCTGCTATTTTAGTCTTAGTTTTATTGGTCTTTCTTTGCCTTCTGCATAAGGTCCCAATCTTACTACTTCTTCCACTTCATCTACAAATCTTGCCTCTTCTTCCTCATCATTAAGTTTCATCAAAACGTCTTTTACTGTTTTTACTTCTTCACTTTTTCTCTTTAATCTAAACAAGATATTTTTCTTCAGTCCAAAAATAATCACACATTTTTTTGTTTTTGCTCCATCCCTTATTAAATTCTCATTATTCTTCAAAACTTGTATTACCTCTTTCTTAACATGTTCATTTTGTTCTTTCTTTTGTTGTTCTATAACTTCTTTGAAGTCCACTTTGGCCTTCTCTTTTTCTTCTCTCCAGTTATTCACTTCTCCCTTCATCACATTTTTCACTTGTTGTTTGACAATTTTTTCTTCATTTTCACATTTTGCTTTAAGTTCATTATTCTCTTTTTTCAATTTCTCCATCTCTTTTTTTAACTCTTCTTTTTCCTTTACATTTTGCTTTTCCTTTTTTTAAAGTTAATTTAGTTCTTCTTTCAGACCTTCCACATCGTCATAGCTTCTTTTCAGACCATCAAGTAAGCACTTCATACATTCAAACTCTTCAATCAGTCTCTTCATGTCTAGTCTGGTCTTGTCTCCCTCCTTCTCCACCCTGACCACTCGGGAGTGCAGAGTTCCCTTCTTAATTTCATCATTGAACCCTGAGAAGTCCAATTGGGTTATCCTAAGCTCTTTACCTGTCTTTGGGATCTCATCCATGTTGAAAACAATTTCCGTACACAAATTCTAATCTCTCTCTTACGAGGACCAGAACCCTGCTCAGGCCCTATTTAACACTGTCTAGGTTCCTGGGCAGCTTGTTGTACTCCACACAAATCTTCATCCTCCTTACTTTTTGTTTGATCTATGTTAATTTGCTGTTTTTACGAAAGGCTTTAACTGATCATAACAATCGAGCACGATGTTTTGCTTTCACGATCTTTCTAACGATCTTCGCTATGTAAATATAACATAGCGAAAATTCCTATAAAATAAAATAAGTCTATTACTAAAAATAAATTTTAAAGAGGAACTGATCTATCCATGATGTAGAGCATTAAGTAATAAAGAAAATAAGACCAGAATGACAAAAATTGAATAAAAAATAACAGAACAATAATACTTTAAACATAAAAAACTCACTTTTGAGAAAAACGCCTTCGAATGTGGGTCTGTGGGAATGGTCCTCCGAATGTGGGAATGTGGGTTATACTGCCTCTGGCCACTGGCCACTGTGAGTATCATGTTACCAATTGACTAATTTATGAGCTGCCATTCAAGACCTAAACATATCATAAAAAAATAACCATAAGGCCTGCAAAAAAAGTGAGCATACCATCGGCCAGCGCGTAACGTAAATATTACGCATGTGTTGTCCATGTGGGGTGGCGCGGCATTTAAATTGGTTTAAATGGCCCGGGAATGGGAATATGAAATTCAAAATTCCTGATTGTTGCCATATGATGGCATATGCCATATGATACCGGGTAGTGGTGATAACTCAATCAGCGATTTTCTTTCATTTTGCATCAAAAAGTGGTACCACGTCCCTTAAGATCCTCTAATTCCAAATACTTGTTCCTTTCCCATGCTCTTGTTATAAGTGGTATTATATATAGTGTTGCTACTGTGATCTCTCCTTCTTGTGTTATAACATCCACTGCTATTAATTTGACTTGATCTGAATTTTTTTAATTGAATTTCCTTGACTTTTAACCCTCTCACGCACAGTGACGCGATTCGCATCAAAATGGAACCGTCTACATCTGAGCTTTTGACGCGAATCGCGTCAAAAAACTTGTCAAAATTCGCCAAAAAAAAGTATTTATCAGAATCGCGTCAAAATGTTCTGCGTCAAAGATCCAAGCTAGACCTATAAAATAAACTAATTGTCAACTCTCTCGTGACAGTGGATTTGAAATGATAAGGGCTTGTGTCTCAGTTTCCTCTCAGCAGGCAGCCTGTGAGCGCGGACTGTCGTCCCCTTAAAACGTGTCCCGAGCTGGCCAAACTGGCCATATGAAAATTATAATGTTAGCGTTGGAATCCTCATAAAAATCCGCTTTTATTGGCATATAAACCATAAAAATTCGACTCAGGAAGTTTCGAGCTACGAAGTGGTGAACGTAAGTATTTCTTATTTCTCTTTACTCAATGTTTTTTTTCGGAGTCGGTAAATTCCGCTATTTATTTGCATTTCTTGTTATTTTTTTCTTTCATAAGGCAGAATAATCTCTTGCAAAACCAATTATATATAATAATGCCAGGAAAAAAGAATACACGTTGGTGAAATTGATAACATAAAAAAAAAATTAGCCGCACAGTCAGGCCATTTCGCGGGGCCCCTTAAGGCGGCGTCACACTAGCACTTTTTCCGTCTAGTTAGTCGAACTTCGTCGCTCTGACTAGTTTTTTCTCGCTCTGACTAGTTAGTCCGTCTGCATCAGTCAAGTCTGAGGCAGTCGCTCGTGATCGTCTTTGTCTGCAAAGTTGAAGTCAACTTTCTTAGTCAAATCAAAATCCATAGTGATTACTTTAAAGATATTCGATATAAATCAGTAAGTTTTTGCAAATTATAATTCAATACGTTTAGAAGTATTAAAAATATTCAAGTGACTATTGTACATGTAGATACATTTAAAAGCCGGTTCTATATAACAGCCAACAGTCTCTCGCATGACTCGATTGAAAAGATTTACTACAAAGAGTCAACTCACCGAACACACCCTGACACACAATGGTGTTAAGAATTATGAATGTTTAGAGTGTGGGACAAGATTTGCTAGAAAGAGTCAGCTCACCAAACACACCCTGACACACAGTGGTGTTAAGAATTATGAATATTTAGAGTGTGGGAAAAGATTTACTACAAAGAGTCAACTCACCGAACACACCCTGATACACAGTAGTGTTAAGAATTATGAATGTTTAGAGTGTGGGAAAAGATTTGCTACAATGGGTCACCTCACCACACACACCCTGACACACAGTGGTGTTAAGAATTATGAATGTTTAGAGTGTGGGAAAAGATTTGCTACAATGGGTCACCTCACCATACACACCCTGACACACAGTGGTGTTAAGAATTATGAATGTTTAGAGTGTGGGAAAAGATTTGCTACAATGGGTCACCTCACCACACACACCCTGACACACAGTGGTGTTAAGAATTATGAATGTTTAGAGTGTGGGACAAGATTTGCTAGAAAGAGTCAGCTCACCAAACACACCCTGACACACAGTGGTGTTAAGAATTATGAATGCCTAGAGTGTGGGAAAAGATTTACTACAAAGAGTGACCTCACCTCACACACCCTGACACACAGTGGTGTTAAGAATTATGAATGTTTAGAGTGTGGGAAAAGATTTACTACAATGGGTCACCTCACCATACACACCCTGACACACAGTGGTGTTAAGAATTATGAATGTTTAGAGTGTGGGAGGAAAAGATTTGCTACAATGGGTCACCTCACCACACACACCCTGACACACAGTGGTGTTAAGAATTATGAATGTTAGAGTGTGGGAAAACATTACTACAAAGAGTGACCTCACCACACACACCCTGACACACAGTGGTGTTAAGAATTATGAATGTTTAGAGTGTGGGAAAAGATTTACTACAAAGAGTGACCTCACCAGACACACCCTGACACACAGTGGTGTTAAGAATCATGAATGCCTAGAGTGTGGGAAAAGATTTACTACAAAGTGACCTCACCTCACACACCCTGACACACAGTGGTGTTAAGAATTATGAATGTTTAGAGTGTGGGAAAAGATTTGCTACAATGGGTCACCTCACCATACACACCCTGACACACAGTGGTGTTATGAATTATGAATGTTTAGAGTGTGGGAAAAGACTTGCTACAATGGTTCACCTCACCACACACACCCTGACACACAGTGGTGTTAAGAATTATGAATGTTTAGAGTGTGGGAAAAGATTTACTACAAAGAGTGACCTCACCAGACACACAGTGGTGTTAGAATCATGAATGCCTCCTAACCTAACCAAAACTTAACCTTACTTATCTGCATTTAGAAAATTCATTACACAAAAAACAAACATACAGGCACAGGAAAGCGCAGCTAAAGAAACGGCAATAGAAGTAATAAGTACCTACATTTCCTATTTCGGTAACTATGTTTTTGGGTGCATAATCCGCAGAAGTTGGCGGGCTCCACAAGCCTTTCAGCTTACTTTTTTTTACGATGTCATGAAAGAAATTGTTCTACTACAACTTAATGCATTACAAGGCACGTAATTATAGCCGTCGGTAATAATGGACGAGAGTTTCGCGGTCGTTTTCAGAGACAAAGACTATTTTTTCTTGGCCTACAATAGGTGCGTGTTGTAATGGAGATAGTTTTATTTTGCGCAAAGAAAAAAAAAAAATAATAATAAAAAAAAAAAAAACCTAACCTTACCTTATATATTTTAATGAAACCTAACCTAACCAGATTTTAATGAAACCTAACCTAACCTTATAGGTTTTAATGAAACATAACCTAAACTTATAGGTTTTAATGAAACATAATCTTAACCACAAAGTGGTTAAACCACAAACCACAAAGAACCATGTTTGTTTACAGTCGAACAGCTGACTGGTGATGCAGGCGAACGATTCTGTGTGTGTGACGGCCTGCTGACTTTGCAGTCAGAAAATTGTTAGTTTGTAGAAAGTCGCTGAAAAAAACTAGACGGAAAAAGAGCTAGTGTGACGCCGCCTTTAGGGAGCCCCAGATGGATGTCGCAGTGGACGGAGAAACTTATTAAACTTTTCGTGCGTGAGAGGGTTAAATCCTTTTTTGTCAATATCATTACACCACCTCCATATTTTTTACAATCTGTCTTACCTCGAAATATCATATTAACATAAGTTAATGTAGCACTGGATATTTTGAGATTTAATTTAGTTTCTGCTAGGCATATTATTTGTGGCTTTTCCTCATGAATTGTATTATTGATTTAATTTAATTTAGATACTATACCATCTAAATTAGAATATATCATTTAGATTTTTTTCCTTTTCGAAATGTTCTCTAATTCCTCTTTCCTCCTCTAGTTTTATAAATTTTTACTTGCATTCCCACCACTTTGTAGAAAAAATGACTTTCCTCCTCCTCTGATTTTTCTTAATTTTTCTTCTTAGCTTCTTCTTTACCTTCTATTTAAGTTTGTCTATCCTCTTTGATTAAACATCTACTAACCCATACATAATTCCATTCCTCAACTCTTTTATTTGCTTAACATTTCTCATTAGAGCTTCTACCAATCTACCATGCTAGTATTTTACAGGGATACTCGAAGTGGTCTGTTTAAATTTGTTTCATATTTCCCAGGTGTAGAAAATTCCTCAATTCCTATTTCTTCCTCTTCACCAATCATGGTTCTCATCAACTGTGTGATTTTGCTCAATTCCTGTTTGTCCCTTTTAATTTTGTTCTTTATTTCATCCTCCTTTACACCAAAGAATACAATTCACTTGTTGATATCTAGGATCTATCTAATAAATCTATCTATAAATCTAGGATTTTTCTCATTACATTATTTACTTCCTTGTTTAAATAATGTTTTCAGCTTCCTGGTTCTGCTGGTTGAGTTTTCCCTTTTCTTTGAGAATTTGGGCATATGTTTGGTTAATATCCTCCTTACCAGCACTTACTATCTTATTGGCTTGCATAATTTTTTCCTCTATGTCAAGATTCTCCTGTACAATACTTCTCGATTTCATTACTAATTTTGTTTGCTGTTGGAGTTTTTTTCATTTTATGTTTGTGTTTCACTTGAGCCTCCAATGTCCTTGGTAGTGGTTATCCTCTTGGAGCACAGAATTTGACTGATTATTTCTCCTCAATTTAAGCCTGCTTTATTGCTGTTGTCACTCCAACAAATGTCCCATTTTTCTACACGTATAGCACCTGCCTTCTTTAACCTTTTAGCATTCCTTCTTCTCAAACTCAACCTTCTTGCATTACCATTATGAATAACATAACTTTTCCAAATCTCTAATGAGCCCTCTTTTTGCTTCGGAACCAGAGTTTGAATCAGTCCTTAATTTGACAAGTTTGATTCTGCCATGGACTTAACTGCAGTCCACTGGCCAGAGGTTTTTGGAAGGCTGACTAGGGTGGGTTGGGGATGTACCGTACACTTTTTTTTTTTTAAATCAGGAAAAAAAAAATTGAGTGAAATCTGAATTTTTTTATTATGTATTACAAAATATAAGATATGGACTACATTATGTGTAAGGCACAACTCTGGCAACATGATAAAAGCAACTGAAAAATAGGCCCGAAAAAAAAAACTAAAAACGTACGGACCATCCATAGGTGAGGACGCTCCATACAGAGATATTTATCGATAAGTAAAAAAAAAAATTGAAAATAAAAAAATCAAGCACAGTTGAATTAGGGCAACACATTTCATGAAATGGACCCTAGTGATGAAATCAAATCAATTTATATTAGCAATATAATAGTGTAAGCAATTTTAATCAATTAAAAAGTGAAAGTAAAAAAAAGTTAAAATAAATTTTGACTTTGAAGTTCCTGGATTTTTTTTTTTTAATATATATTTGCATCCTATTAATACTTTCATTACCCTACATAATGTACTTAATCATGGAAGTGCTTCTGTAGCACTTCCAGAAGGAAACATAAATTAATAATTATTTATAATAAATGCAGATGATTTAATGCAATATTTTGGCATATTTTAATTTGATTGAACTTAACACTGCTTGGAATTACCTTTAGAATGTAGATATAGGCCTATAGCCTAGTTTCATTAGGCTACACAGTCTTGACAAGCATGGATGGAAGCATGGAAACATACTGGTAAAACACCACAAGGATTATGAACAGATGAATGAAATCACTACTGTGATAGGTGTCACTATCTAATATTATGTTGCTGCATCCTACTTGACATTATTGAAAACACATAACCTAGCTTATACCAGAATTTTAAATTTTTTGTTTACACTGTGGATGTTACGTACATTTAAAACCACACTGTACGAAGTGTCCACATGACGCCATTCACATGTAAACCAACATTTCGGATCGTTCGCGTGGCTGGAATGTCTTTATATCCCTTTGGTACATCACAACTGAACACATTTCGATACTTAATACCTTACCCCCACACTGCTGGCATATTCATGAACACAAGAGACCATGAAATGGAGGCCAAATATTACATGGGACATGCCAAAAACAACAAAACTCACCTCTAAAATTATCCAAGCGCCGACCATCCAAATCTCTCCCGCTCAGCTGATCGAACCCCTTTTCTCTTACTACATTTATACGGTAACTATCCTAAACCTATAAATATGGCCAAGGGAGCATTTGTACGTTACATCCATATGTACGGTATCTCCCCAACCCACCCTACTTGGTCTTCTAACTTGATTCTCTGGCTGAGATCTTTGCAATGCATTGATGAATTGTTTACATAACAGCAGGAATTCATAATTTGTTTCCTGGTTTGTGTGCCATGTTCTCCATGTCCTGCAGCTCATGCAAAGACCCCACTCACCTGATGTGGGTCCTGGACCTGGTCTTATCTTGGTGGTTTGTACTGTATCAGCTGCAGCGTCTGCACCAATAGCTGGTGGATATAACTACCTTTCCCACACTGTCTAGCTGGGGGAGAATCCCCAGAGTAGTATCTTTTAGGAAGGTGGCCAGCTGGACTACACCTTGTAGCTTGTCCCAGCCACTCTGACACGTCAGAAACTCAATTTGGTCATGATTTGCCTTACAGGATAAAGGTAAAGGTGGGAGCATACACTAAGCTGCACGTGGCCTCAGTGCTCATCTCCATCGCATTAGCCCTTGAGCCTGCTGTGGTGAGTGAGAACCCGAACCTCCCTTCTAGCCTCAGACGTTTTCTCTTTTATATTTCTATGAAGTTCTCTTTGTTCCTCTCTCTGTACCCTCAGTGCCTCCAATAACTGTGTCAGCATGTTGTCCTCCTTGGTAGCTAGGCTTTTCATCTCAATGTGTAATGCATAAAATCACCGGAACCGCTATACCAAGCAGGCCGTCCCCTTTGGCCTAATCGGTTAACGCGCCAGTGGTTGACGTGCAAATGGTTGGTTCGAATCCTCGCCAGGCAAGGAAAAAGGAAATGATTTATTTCTGAATTATGATTACCAGCCTGAGTCAGGTGTCTGTTGGAAGGACATACTGACGAGATTTCAAAAGGTAACTGTGGCCCGGGGTAATGTGAAGCCTCTGTCGGGGCCGGGCATTACCCCCACGGAAGCATTACATGGCTTCATCATACGGCCACATGCAGTCTCTGTCAACAGGGCACAATAAACCTCCCCCTTGACCAAGACTGCCCCTTCAGGAATCCCCCTCAGAATATCACAACAGCAAGCAAGAGTAAAAGAGAAGAGAAAAGATATAAAGAAAGTAAGAAAACCCCCTCACCCCCCTGCATCACACATGGAGAGTAATTACAAGTACAATTTAAAGTTATTACAAGTTGTAATTTCAAGTATCTACACTACTGACACCAGCATTCTGATTACATGAGTTCTCTCCACTTATATTTATCCTTCTGAATCACCTTCAGGAGACATGAAATATACAATAGAAAAAGACTGCACAGAGTTTTTGGAGTTTATTCTCCACATAATACTTTGACTAAGCTGTGACCGACTGCTAACATCCTTTGTCTGTTTGCGGCATCTCTTCTCAGTTAGTCTATCTTATTACACTTCTCTGTCTGTACTTCTTGTTTGGCCACAGACTTCATGCTTTATAGCCTGTTAATTTATAATCAGGAGCATTTACCTCAATAATAGTGTTGCCTCAGTCAACCTAATTATTAATACAATATATCTCGACTTGTACAATAGTATAATTATATATTATACGTCGTTATGAAAATATGGGTTGTGTTACTCCTTCTCCACTTGTAGGGGGGACTTAATCTTCTTACCACCACAGAGAAGAGGGATATAGCTTCCCCCACCCAGAGGGAGGGGTGACCTTCCTCAACAATGTTTTTATGAAGTTTCTCATGCCAACCAGAACAACACAAAGCTGAACAATTGACACCTCTGGCATAGCATAAGTTTTTGGCAATGGATACAAATTTTGTGACACAACACTAGGCCTTCCTCTTTAACTCATAAGCCATGTATACGTTTACCTAAAAACCTTGGACACATCCTTATGAATCATTATGCATGATGCACATGAAATTCAGCTAAGTCCTATCTTCCTACGAATGTCGTAATAGTACACACTAAGATTTCAGCATATACATGATTCTTTAGATTCATCCTCATTGACACACCATCAGATGTCTAACATTCCATTAATAAAAGGTGGCTTGTCATCTGTCAGATCCCAGGTGTGTGATGTGTATCGGTACCGATGCCATGTAGAAGCCCGCCAGGTGATCAACACTGACATACTGCCCATCTGGAGGGAGATGGTACGCTGGCTTACTGTGAAGGTTCTCACACAAAACTCACCCAAAGTGTGAGTACACTGATTAAGAACCTGGGTGATAATACAAGGAATATTATCATAATGGCATGTAATTATTTAATAATACTGTCTCAATTATATATATTTTAACATTTCAAATTTTTGTAACAGCCAATAATACATGTACCTGAATTTTGTCAAATGAATACTTGGATAATGTTAAATCAATCAATTGAAGAATGCGAGGTATCATATATCCTTATTTTTGTTTATGTACTTGATTAGGATTGTCAAATTGTGTCATTGATACATTTATGTTGCAATTATTTCACATCTTGTTCTCTGAAGGCTCATCCACACTGGGACTCACGTTGTGCAACGTGATGCGCAACTCATTGCTGGAGCCCGATTTTTGTGTTACGTGTTGCTAGAGAGTGTTGCTCGGGGCAAATCTAGTGCGGGGCATTTCTGCAGCTCGTTGCGCATCAGTAGCCGTCAAGCTGTCGTGCCTGCCGTTTCTTTCTTACTATCAAAGGCTTAATATAATTTACAAGGATTTTTGTTACTATTGAAGGATTATTATTATTATTACAAGGATTTTTCTTAGTATCAGAGGCTTATGTTATCATTATCTGGCTCTCTGGTACAAGTCAGCCACTGTTGCGCAACAGGCCAGGGTGTAGTGTGGACAGACTCCCGTTTCACAATACTTCACGCAACACGAGTTGCGCCCATAGTCGAAAAATTAAGATCCCGTTGTATAGGCCGGTGATCTCGATCTTGATAGGTCTAACTGCTAAACCTGAGATTTCTAGCAACCAATAATTGATATTATTCCAGCCTAAACAAGCTAAATATGAGTGTTGCTATGTGATTTGACATAGCAACACTCATATTTAGCTTGTTTGGGGTGGAATAATATCAATTATTGTCGCTAGAAATCTCAGGCACGCAGTTAGACCTATCAAGATCGAGATCACGGGCCTATACAACGGGATCATAATTCTTCGACTATGGCCCTTGGAGAAGTGAATATGTGTTCCCGTTCCTCCTTATCGTCTTTATCTCGCCATTTATCAGTCTTCCCCTTCTTCAGTCTTCTTGCCAGTGCAGCCAGACTTGAATGACGAATCAAATAAGTATAATTGTCTCCCAATTGAACTTTCACTCAATGCTTTGAGAGGCGAAGAAATTAGGCATCGCTTAGTTGGTGGAGATTGCTCACAAGAGGTGCTGTCGGAGTACGACATCCTGCGTCTATAGATGTTGGCTCCTCACGACAAACTGAGGCTTATCGTACGGAGTGTATGTTACCCTTACACAGCTGGAGGGTGTTGTAGAGCTCAAAATCAGGTGAAAATTCAGAAGGTGTAGCACTATTATGTAGCGAAAAGACAATACCCTCTTCAATGAGTAGGTGGGAGGTTATAGGCTGTCTCGCGGATTTTTTTCAACCAGCGTGCAACACTTCTTAGTGAGACTTTTGCCTCCTCTGCAATATATTTTGGTCTATAACCAGCTTTGTGTAGGGAGTAGATAAGGGTGACCTGATCACTTGTGAATGGGCAACTGCACTGAGTATTAAGATCCCGTTCCAAATGTCCATAAATCTTGATTAGATAGGTAATTTGCAGACAACTTGGTGCTAACCGAGCAATATTTGATGTTATTTTAACTAAAATAAGGTAATCATATGTGTTCTTATGTTGAAAATCAGATTTTCACTAATAAAACCAATGGTTTTGATATACTCATATCCATATCATGAACATTGGTTTGAAGAAATAGTATTTGAAAGTATGTTCCACTCCAGCATGGTCCGATAGCGTCTAAGGAAGTGTTACGTCAAAATGTTTGGGTGAAATGTTTCTCCATGGATGCTGAAAGACTTTAGATGTTCGCACAAGGGTAGTATGATTTTTCATTCTATAAAAACCATGATTAATTCTATGGATAATTTTGTCATCCGACATTTTTAACATAAGCATGGCCCCGCCTGCCAAAGTATGATGTTTGTATAATGTAAACACAAGTGACGATCGCTGATGAAGCTAGTCGTTTGTTTACCAATATACTACAACTGCCCCTGGTGCAGGAAAGTCCTGGAAACCATTGAACACTTGCTGCTGCAGTGTCCACGCCTCCACTACCACCATGTAGTGCTACACTCTCAATTCCTCACCCTGAACATCACCACCTTTGACCTTGTCGTACAATGTCAAAACGTGTCGTACACTCCTCTGGCAACAAATAAAGAATATGGTAATAATTGTTCATTAATGCATTACCATATTTTACGGCTTATAAGACGCACTTTTTCCCCTAAAAAATACCCTGAAAAATACTCATGCGTCTTCCAAGACAAATGTTATAGGTTAGCTTAGGTAGCTATTCAATTCAGCCTCTTATATTGTAACCTCAGTACTTACCTGTTAAGAGTATTTCGAATATCATAAGACATTCAAATCAACTGATCTGTCTTCACCCTGTGCTGTTAACTATGGTACTGGCGGGAGCCTTTTCGCCTCGGCAGATTGGCGCCAACATAAGAACATAAGAAAATAAGGAAGCTACAAGAGGCCACGAGACCTACACGTGGTAGTTCTTGTTACTTAACACCACCTACATCCACCTCTCTTCCCTATCCATGAATTTATCCAAACTCCTTTTAAAGATCCCTATCGACTCCGCACTGACCACCTGACGACCGAGTCCATTCCAACAGCCCCAACTATCGTCTGCTAGTGTTGATGTATTATCTACCACCAGGCTGTCACACGTATCACAAGCTCTTTTCAGTCCTGGAAATTATCACATACAAGCTAGAAGTTGTATGATACGCCAAAGAACATGGGAACAGAAGCAGCAGAAAGACACTTCGGACCACCACCTACTGAGAAAATCAGTAGATTTTACTACTTTCTATCGGTAGAAAATCTGTTATTTTGTTTTCTTAGAAATTTCCTTCCAAAATCAGGGTGCGTATTCCAAGAAGCAGCGTCTTATAAGTCGTTAAATACGGTACTCTAAATTTCTACCAGTATATAATGCTATATTGACTAAATGAGAAGTTAAATTGAGAAGGTCTAAGATCTAACTTTCAATCTGTGGAACATCACCTCACCTCCTCTAGACCACATCTTTTCCTCACCGAAAACCTGGTGTCTGTGAGCACTGACAGCAGTCCCTTTTCTGTTTCCTCTTACTCTCTCTATTCTCATTTTCAAAACAAACATGGCTGTTGCGTATATGTACGCAACGACATCACTTGCTCTCGTGCCCACGGTCTTGAATCTTCCGAATTGTATACCACCTGACCAAGTATACCACCTGGCTTCAACTTCAATGTCACTCTCTTACTAAATTCATCTGTGCTGCAGCTATATCTCTTACTCCTCGGACTATGTACAATTCTATGACTATTTAACAACCAAAGTGAAACACATCTAAACTCATTTTCCTTTTGCAGAAATTTCCATTTTTTGGAATTTCAGTGTTCACCACCAGCCTTGGCTTTCATCTTCTTTCACTGACCAACCTGGTGAACAAGCCTGCAACTTTGCTATCTTTCGTGACCCTACTGCTCGTGGCTGGTGCAGCACCCTACTCGTGTTCCTGACCACCCTTGGAGACACGCCCAACATTCTTGACCTTTTCTTAATCTCTAACCCTTCTGCTTACTCTGTGAAACTTTTCTCTCTGTTGGACCCCTCCTATCACAATTTCATTTCCGTTATCTGTCCTATTGCTCCGATACCGCCTCGTAACCAACCTAAGCGGGGATACTTCTGGCAATACACCTCAGCTAAGTGGGAAGAACCTGAGGCGCTACTACTCTAATTTTCCATGGAATTATTATTCCTTCCATGTCAGAGACCCATGTCTTTGTGCAGAGCACATAACTGAGGTCATTGTCTCTGGCATGAAAGCATACATTTCACACACTAAACCCCGTAAACCTTGGTTTAACATAGCTTGTTCTCGTGCTGTCCAAGATAGAGAGGCGGCTCACAGACGGTACTGTAACCATCCATCTCCTGAAACTCATGCCCTTTATATATTTCTGCCTGTAATCATATCAAATATATTTTTCAACTTACCAAAGACTCCTTCATTAATAGAAAATGTTAAATTTTTATTGAATCAAACTCCTCTTGCGACTTCTGGCACCTAGCCAAAAACATCTCCAACAATTTTTCTTCTTTATCTTTCCCTCCTATGCTTCATCCAGAGGGCTCCACAGCTGTCCCATCTACTTTTAAAACTGAACTCTTTGCTCAGAATTCCACTTTTTTTTTGGGGGGGGGTAGTTTTTTCTAATCTTTTGCATACAAAAGTGGTCATCCAGCTACTCTTACTGCATATAAAGAAAAATTACACTACCTCTTACCGTTGAAATGAAGATATTTGGCAAGCCATATTATTACACTGCACATACATACTCTAAAATTTGTTGCTTAATTATATCTCAAATGAATTTTCTACCTAAAACAATCCTTACTTATTAATTGTTTTCAAAAAAAATATTGCAATCGTTATTTAGTTTGATATGTTTTCAACTTTTCTTGAAGTGATGTACACTATAAACTTAATTCCACCCTGATCCATTGATTGGATCAGATCTGTATGATTCGACATAAGAAAGACTAATCTGTTTTCCTTCTTTCTAGATCTTTGGCATCAGGATGAGCAGAGCAGCTGTAGAGGAACAACACTGTCTTAAAACAGGCTATATCTTGCCCTGTCTTGGTGCAGTTTTGTCTTTCTTGATGTTGGAAGATTTAACGGTCGTCTGTGATAATGTGTGTGATCTAAGCTCATTTATTGCCTTTGTGCTTCATAAGTAATGTTTTCACATATTAAAGAATATAACTGTAGGACTTTTCTTTACAGCCAGCATATTATTTTCGAGTCCAAGCTGCATTTATATACGATTATATATCGCAGTTCAGCACATCCATACATTTCCTTTTTATGGGAACAGAGCTGTGTATTTGTCAGTGATATTGTAATATTACTAAGGTGCTTAAAATTCAGTGTTTACATCTCAAAAAGTTTGCCGAGTCTTGAGTCTCTTAATAGGCATTTTCAGCTTTATCTACTTTTATACTTTATAAGAAATTATTTTTGTGGTGTTCCGAAATATTTGTGTCATTCTTAAGAGACCTTGTGCTTTTCTACTTTCTTTTCTTTTATACTGTGGAGAAGTTTCTGCCGCTTTGATGCATCACCAGAAGGGTGGTTATGTAATGAAAATAAATACACTAAGAGCCACTAAACCAAGTGGTATATACCTCTTGGCCTAGCTGGTTAAAGCGCCCGTGTTTGGTGCTAATCTGGTATGTTAGCAACGGTTCGAATCCTCGCGGGGCAAGGAAAGAGGAAATTATTTATTTCCGAATTATGAATTACCAGCGTGAGTCCGATGTCTGTTGGAAGGACCTACTGATGGGATTTCAAAAGGTAATTGTAGCCCAGGGCAATGTGAAACCTCTGTCGGGTCCACACAGAATTCCCCATAGAAGTATCACAGGGCTCCAGCAACGGCCATATGCTAATCTCTATCAACAGGGCACTCCGTAACCTCCCCCTTGATCAAGACTGCCCCTTCAGGAATCCCCCTCAGAATATCTCAATAGCAAGAAAGAGTAAAGAGAAGAGAGAAGATAAGAAGGAAGGAGTAAGAAGCAAGAAGACCCTCTCGCCCCCCCATCACAGTTAAGACATTGTGATTTACATCCGACAAATATTTTCCCATCATAAATGGCTTTGTATGATATATCAGTATCTAGATTTTTATTATTTAGTCATGTTTTTGATTCCTCACTTTTATCACAATGTGCTCATCCAGTCAAGTTGCAGAATGTTTACTTTTGATGAAGGGCAGTTGCTTGTACTTTTTATTATTTAAAAAAGAATGTATTGACCACCTTTAATGATTCTGTACATATATAAGAAACGATGCTGATGATATCAACTAGTAAGTACTTATGGAGATGAGAGTAGGATGGATGATAGGTTTACTATTTGGTATGTGGAATCAGTATCAGTATTATCAGCTTGAGACATTATAAGTAATTATGTGTTTTTAGTGTTTTCCTAATCCATGGAAATATTTGGAAGATAGAATCATGAATCATGAGTGTTGAAATGTGTGAATATAATAACCTTGATATATGCACGGCAAGAATTATTGATTAATTGAGATAAGGAACAATGGATAAATGGGAAGATGGTAGAAAGACATTACAGTAAGGTCTCGCATTTGGTGTGTTCAGATTTGACAAATTCTCATTTTGTAATCCTATTCAATTGCCACCCTCATTCTCATTGGGCAACCATATTCTCCAGTTTGACAGTACATTTCCTCCCCTAGAAGCACTAAATTGTACTTGGCGACCATATTCTTGCATTTGGCGGATATTTCCCCTCCTCTGGGAAACACTCTCTAATCACCTATCATCTAATGTGTCAGTTCTTAGTTCTCCCGCAACGTTTCAAAAGTTCACCTTTGTTTTGACTCTTGGCATCCGATAATGACTTTAAGAAGAAATGAGATTTTAAGCAACCAAGCCAGCAAAAACGAGTTGACTTTCCGAAGGCTTTGGTACCAACTGACGTTTTTCTTATTGTTTTAATCATTTCCATTTGGAAAATTCACATTTGTCAAGCTTTCTCCGGCGTCAATTAGTCACCAAATGCAAGACCGCACTGTAATATCTGCTTTTATTCTCCTGATATAAGTACTTTACTATATACTAGAAATCAGTTTTATATGCAGATTGGATAGTGGAGAGGATGGAACTTAAAATGTTACAGCGTTGCCCATTTATATGAATGGTTATACTAGCTGATATAGGAGAAAACATTATGCAGTGAATATTTGGAAAGGAAGGAATGAGACGAGGCATTATAATTGTCGTGAAAAGTCTTGATAGAAAATACATTAGACAACTAGGAAGGTTGCATGAGAGAGAGAGAGAGAGAGAGAGAGAGAGAGAGAGAGAAAATATAGCTGATTAAAAGATAAGGAATTTGAGATTTACAGGAGACACAAGTGTGTACTTTTCGTGGGCTGGTCATAGAAATTAATCCAAATTCTAGAATTGTTTCAGATCTTGAGTGGTGTATGACTGGTTCTGTGGCTCCTTTGACTCATCTTTTTACCCCTAACTTGACCATTTTGTTTCTTAATTAACCTTAGATACTCCACCTTTCTAGTAAACAGGAGAATTGCTTATCATCGTGATAGCAAGTTATAACTTGAACCAGAATGAAGATTAGTTATATGTTATGTGTTGTAGTTATTGTATATGTCGTTGTTGTTAACTGTTTCTTATACACATTGTTAGTTGCTGTATTGGCTCATGTATATATTTTAAGGTTATAGTTCACCTGTAACAAAATATCATCTCTGCAAACAATTTATTTTTGCTGACTCAAAATGTAAAGGCAAGCATCATTGTTCTATGCGGAAGCTTTAACAAGTTTTTGGAAAATGTGCATTACGAAAAAATATATATGTATGGAGTTAAATTTCTTTCCACCAAATTATACTTTTACTGACATGCTTTGACATGTCTGAATAGGAGCAGACTTGAGGCATTAGAAAGGAGAAGACATTAGTTTAAAGAGATCCCCTATCAGAGCAACATGAATTCTGCTAAAATTGAAACGAACAGATATCAAACTCAAAGTAAAGCTTGTGTGGAAGAATGGTGAAATCATTGATGCTCTAAAGAAAGTGTAGGGGGACAACCCTTAAGAAATTAACAATTTACAAATGGATAACTTATTTCAAGAATAGACGTAATGATGTTGAAGATGACGCTCACAGTGGTAAACCCTCCACTGCAATTTGTGAGGAAAACCTTTATGTTGTTTGCGTCCCAATTAGAGAGAACTGTAACTCCGAAATGCCAGTGGTCGCTGGCAGTTTTAACTCACAATTTGGTGAAAAGTTGGTCAACTTGAAAGAAAAATATGGGCTTATTCCACTGCACTTAAAACACAAAAGTATAATATTAAGAACGATTTTCTTCTATATGTATATTGTATAGAAGCCTGATTCTGTAAAACATTGTATATAACCAAATAACCAAGGAGGTTATAGTTGAGGAGGCGAGGTAAATGCTACTCTATGATATTATATAGTCAATAACGAATGTTTAGAAGTTATCTATACCTAGGCAGTCATATTATTGTTATATTACTGTTATTATTGTGTATCAATCAGATAGAAAGCCTGGAAGTGCAATGAGTCGACGCGTGAAGTCGTAATGTTTTGATTCAATCTCCCCGCCACAATCTCCCCGCCGCGGCACGTCGCCTCCACAATTATAACCTACATTGTCGCAGCAACAAGCTGATTTCGGCATTCTTTATTCTTCGTTTTTCCAAGGCATTGCTTATTGTATTTTGACAAGCGTTTGCCAGACGCATCAGTACTGTCTTAGAAAACAGTGTGAACATCGCCCAAATTTTACATGCCACAATATACATGTAAAAAATATATTAAGCTTTGCTACTCGAGGCGAGTAATTTGCATTAAATTGCTATTATAGAACGTTCCATCGTAATGCATGTCATCCATATAATTAGTAGAACAACAGAAAAACTATATCTTTTGGTATTCAGATGCGGTGCATCAATGTTTATCGCGAAATTAATTTATGAAAAATATTAGTCGCGGAGCCAAAACACAAGTAGACCAACCTTTGAGTTAAAACTGCTAGCGACCACTGGCATTTCTCGAGTTTCAGTTCATTGGAATTGAAGAGGACTGAAGATAGCAAAAACAATATCCAACACCTATGAATTCTAAGCTGGTTCAGATTGTACAATTTTGACCGAAAAATTGCAGTTGAGCAAACTTTCTACTCAATGGGTCCCAAACCTGTTGCATCCAGATCAGCTACAGACAAGAGCAGTTATTTCAAGGAAAATTATAAAGAAGTGGGATCAAGACCCTGAGTAATTTCTTTGAAGAACTGTAGGTACCAAAGGATGAAACAGCTTTACCAGTACATTGCGGAGACAAAGCACAATCAAAGCAATGGCTACCAAGATATGGAAGTGATCCAGTCAAAACAGAAGCAGACCAGTCAAGAGCAAGGATTATGGTAATATTTTTGGGATGCTCTTGGAATTTTTATTATTGACTTTCTGGTGGGCCTAACAACTGTATTTTTAAACTACTTATGAGCTTTTTTGTAGGTTAGTTCAAGTTTTAGCATAAAAAAAAGCCCAGGAAGGCTAATCTAGGGAGCCCTTCTCCACCATAACAATGCTCCTGCTCATTCCTCTTGTTACCTAATCTTAAAATATCTTTATTGGGCATCATTTTTACTCAGTTGATGATTAAAAAAAATTCCATTGACATGATTTAAATCTCAGGACCCTCAGTTCCTTAAGGATGAACTAAATGGCTGGCATCATCGCTTCCAAAATGTCTTACTTCATGGAGCTTATTATATCAAGAAATTAAGTCTATATGTTTCACTTTTATTGTTGACTTTTTGAAGCCCCTTCATATATGTACACTAGGGGAAAAGCAATTATTGATTAAAGTGCCATATGTATGCACTTGTGAAAAAATATTGTGACCTCATTATTTGCTCAATACGCTACCATAGCTAATCGAGATCAAACATGTAGGAAAAACAAGCTAGTATGTTATAAAGTCTGCAGTTGTATAAAGTCTGCATAAAGCAGTATAAAGTTTGTAATATGCTGGAGCTAGAAGGGTTTGCCATGGTAATGCAGTTTTGCCAAAAATCTTATTGACTGCACAAGGTTGAATTTGTGTGTATTCGCCCACAGCCTTGATCATGCCCTGGGCACACGACTACCAGTTGTAATTATCTAGTTGCATTAATTAAATGTTTTTGTGTGGCTTTTTTTGTATGTATTTACCTAGGTGTAATACAGTGGTCCCTCACGTTTGGCGATTTAATTAGTCTTGCCAAACCATCGCCAAAAATTAATTTCGCCAAACGCGAATAGTACTTTCAATGGGAAAATTATCCAGTAGTCTTTGAAGAGGCCAGAGTTCACCCTTTTGACCTCCATTTTTGTACTTTAACTGCTTAAAAGCAGACATATTACATGAAACATTAACAGCAATACAAAAGACAATAGATAATAGAATAGATAACAGATGTTATTTACCATGAATTATTTAGAGTTAGGCCTGGTGAGACAAGTGAGTGTGGTTGTTGCGTAGGCGGTGGTGGTCGTGGCTGTGTTTACCTTTCCTCCACTTTCATTTCTCCACTTTTTTGCCCTTGTCCTTATCGTCACCTGACTTCCTCGAACCACCACCACCACCAGTACTTGTAGATGCCAGTCTTAGCGAGAAACGCCAAAGGTACCGTCACTTGGAGCAAAAACCAGCGCAGTCGTCAAGATGGCTGCCAGGAAGATAACAAACTCCAACATGGACGCTTGCGGGCTGTGCATTCTGGGCCAACATCATTCCGTGAAGTCAGCGCGCGTCTCGCCAAAAGTGAATTTGATGTGCCAAATTGGGTTTCTGGTACCATATCCAACCTATCGCCAATACCGTGTTTCGTCAAACTTAGACTCGCCAAATGCGAGGGACCACTGTATATGGGAAATGAGTTATACAGTAACCCCTCGCTATCTGATCTTGCTTTACGATATTTCGCTCATACCATCGATCTTCTTTAGTATCTTTTACTCTCTTTACAATAGCTCTCGCTTGTAGTTAGCATCGTGCAAGCGATCAGTCAAGGACTCCACCACTATTACCATCACCACCTGTACTACCACCCCCACCACTACCACTCGTTACAAATATTTGTTTATATGCTTACTTGGCACTGCCAAACACAGCAAACTCCAATATATATATATACAGGGAGGTCCCGAAGATACGAGCAGTTAGGTTCCACCTGTCATACTCGTAAAGCGAAATCTCGTAAAGCGAAATACATAACTAATGGTAAAATATAGGTTTGGTTCCAGGACTCCATCAAAGACATGCTTTCCAAGCTAAAATAAACTATACCAAATACAACACACACACAGCGTCTATATTACCCACACTGTACTACCTATTCTGTAGAAAAAGCATTCTGAAAGAGAAAATAGCACACAAAAGGTTGTACTGTAGAGGGACGGGGTTGTACAAGACGTTGTACTGTAGGGGACGCCGCGTGATACAAGAGAGGGTAGGGTAGGTATGGAACAAGGGAGGGGTGCGCAGACCTCTTCCACTGCCCACAAACTCGTCTCTGCGCATCTGAATCATTGTACATTGTTGTGTACACTTTAGCTAGACACGGGTTACACCAAACACAAAGTTCACACACAGGTTTATTTCGGTGGGAATATGTAGGTACAGCGGAGGAATGCCATGAGGAACAGAGAGGAGGAGTGGTGTCCTCTCACAGTGGTGGTAGGTAGGTAACTGCCAGAAGCTGGTCTAGGAAGCCAGGTCGGGAACCCAGCAACGGAGGTGTGGGAGGAATTTTGGTCAAGAGCGAGTCAGGTCCACGCCAGGTGTTGGCTTGACCTTTAGGGATAATTAGCCAGGTGTGCGGCCCCAAGCTTGGGGCCACCACTGTTAATATATTAGCACAGTCACTTCTTTGAACACGCCCGCCACGGCGTGAACCAATGGGAGACCGCCATATCATCAGCTGGCTTATGACGTCATTACCGGTGATCACGTGACAAGACATACGGTGTGAAGGGAGCAGTCAGTCGTTCCCCAGACCTCAGTGAGTGCAGTTGTGTCTAGTATAATTAACAGTGGTAGCAGAGCGTAGTTCACAACTGCACTAATTTCACTGTTCACTAATTTCACTGTTCACTGAAGTGGCCTCCGAAATTGGAGCGTGATGAAGAATACGAAATGTGGAAGGAGGACGTAGGTGTGTGGTGCAGACGATAGAAAACAAGAAGCGAGCGCTGGCGATACATCTGTCACTTTCCGGGCGGGCCAGAAGGGTTTCATCAGAAATTGATAAGACCAAGTTGGAGGCAGAGGATGACATGGAAGTGTTAATGAAGAGACTGGATGATGTATTTTTGGTCGATGAAGGAAGGAGGAAATTTGCAGCATTTGAGGCTTTATATAGCCTACGGAGAAAAGAGAGAGCAGAGATTAAGGACTTTGTGTCAGAGTTTGAACATACGTACCATGGGGTTACAAAGCAGGGATTGAAGCTTAATGATTCGGTGTTGGCCTTTATGTTATTGGCTTCATGTTTGTTAGAGGAAAGAGAGAAGCAATTAGTCATGTCGGCAACACAGGTGGTAACATACGATAACATGAAGGCGACGCTCAACCGAATATTTTCGAGTGGTGCGAATGGACAGAGCGCCCACATACAGATGAAATCGGAACCTTTATTTGTGGGAAATGAGGGCAATGTTGGTGAAAGTGAAGAAGCCCTGTATGTGGGCGGAACCAGTCGAGGTAGACGTGGTTGGCGGGGACCGCAAGGCTATGCATGTGGGCGTGGCAATAGTGGACGTCAAAGACAGGATAGGAGGAAGAAAAACCCTATGGGGGCATATTGTACAATATCCAAATGTGCTATTTGTGTATCAATATATCACTGGGCATGTGATTGCCCTGACGCCTACGAAAACAAAGGAGGCCATGGTGGGTACGTTGAGGAACCAGTGAACTTATTCGTGGGCTATGTGAATGATAAAGATAGCGAGGACAATTTATTGAAGCTAGTGAGTGAATCGAAGGGGTGTGCCGTCCTTGATACAGGTTGTACAAACACGGTATGTGGTTCACGTTGGCTCGAAGCGTATGTAAATGGGTTGACTGAATATGAGCGTGGACTTGTGAAAGAGGAATGCTCTAATTCCAGCTTCACATTTGGCAATGATATTTCTGTGACTTCCTTCAAGAAAGTTACGTTTCCCTGTTGTATAGGGAATATGCATGCCAATGTGACCTCTGATGTGGTGAACTGTAATTTACCATTGTTGCTGAGTAGATCTTCTATGAAAAGAGCCAAAATGATAATCAACTGAGACAAATCAAATCAAAGTGGGCGGAAAAAGGGACGTCGTCAATCTACGTACATCGTCATCGATCATCGTCAGGACACTATCTGTTGCCGTTATCGGCATGACTAGACGGGGAAGTTAGTATAGCTGAGGCACTCATGGCACTCTACAAGGACGGGGACATTAAGAAGAGGGCCTTGAAACTTCATCGTCAGTTTGGACACCCTACAGCAGAGAAATTGAAGAAGCTTGTGAGAGATGCCGATATTAGGGACTCGAACCTGGAACGGAGGATTGATAAAGTGACAAGTGACTGTTCAGTGTGTAAACGGTATAAGAAACCGAGCCCGAGACCAGTGGTAAGTGTCCCGTTGGCTAGCAGGTTTAACGAGGTGATTGCCATGGACCTTAAGTCGTGGGACAAGAAGTATTTTTTGGTGATAGTGGGCCTGTATACAAGATATTGTACATCTGTGGTTGTTCCAGACAAGAATGCGGGCACTATTATTCGGGGAATATTTCTCGGTTGGGTTGTGGTATTTGGTGCACCAGGAAAAATCTTATCAGATAATGGCTGTGAATTTAATAATTCAGATATGAGGTCTCTAGGTGAGGCATTCAATGTTAAGATTATGACGACGGCAGCTGAAAGCCCTTGGAGTAATGGTGTTTGTGAGAGGCTCAATGCTGTGTTGGGAGGAATGGTAAGCAAGATTTTGGCGGATCGTCCTGGCTGTGATTTGGATGTTGCTCTGGCTTGGGCTGTGGCTGCCGGGAATGCACTGTCAACATTTTCAGGTTTCTCGCCCAACCAGTTGGTATTTGGCCAGAACCCTGGGATTCCTGGGGCCTTTTATGATAACCTACCGGCGCTAGACGGCGAGGCCGCACCTGCAGGTATAGTGAAGGATAACCTGAATGCCCTTCACGCGGCACGGAGAGCATTTACCGTAGCGGAATCTAGTGAAAGGCTGACTAGAGCACTTCGTCATAATGTGAGAGACAGCGACCCCGGAGACCTACACTACGGAGATGATGTTTACTACAAACGTCTAGACAGTAATAAGTGGCGCGGACCTGGTACCATAATTGGGAAAGACTGAAAACAATTTTTAGTGAAGCACGGTGGAATGTGTGTTAGGGTGCACACATGTCGAATTGCCACGGCACCGACCAATGTTGATCCTGCTGCAGTGTCAAATGAGGAAGATGTGCCTCATTCCAATACCAGTGCTCTGCGAGTTCCTAGTGTGCGTGGTGATGTGGAGCTTGGATTCGGGGATTCAGACATGGACTCGGATGATGACGACCATCCTGGTGAAATTGTTGATGTTGTGGGTGAGGGGGCGCAGGTGGCTGTGGATGGCCACAACGGTGACGTTCGGCAAACGGACACGGGTGCGAGTGCCTCGGGTGTGTTGGCAAATCCTGTAGTGAGAGTTAAAGCGGGTCAAAGGATCAAGGGCGTTGATAAAGCGAGTGGTGAGTGGATATCAGGTAGAATTGTTAGTCGGGCGGGGAAGGCGACTGGTCGATACCCCAACTGCTACAACATTAAGAGTGACAAAGATGGTAACATTAATTGGATGGATCTGGATAGAGATTTTACGTCGTGGGAAACAGTGGACGAGGCGACAGAAATGCTTGTGTTGTTTAATACAGATGAGGTGGTGTGTGCTAAGGAAAAAGCGATTGAGAATTGGAGGACCAAGGAGGTGTATGAAGAGGTGAAGAATGTGGGTCAACAAGCTATATCTGTACGTTGGGTGGTCACAGAAAAGCTGAAGGAAGGGAAGACTATTGTGAAGGCACGTTTGGTAGCCAAGGGCTTTGAGGAGGACACCATAGGGCTGCAGAAGAATTTTCCCACTTGTTCAAAGGAGGCTGTCCGTTTGGCAATGGTACTCGCCTCAGCTAATGGTTGGGTGTGCCACCCAATGGATATACAAGCTGCGTACCTCCAAGGGAACAAAATAGAGCACGAAGTGTACCTGATACCTCCTCCTGAGTTCGACAATGGCTTATTGTGGCGTCTGAGGAAGACGGTGTATGGTTTGTGCGACGCGGCCAGACAATGGTACATGAGGGTGAAGGAACAGCTGATATGTCTCGGTGCCAAGATTTCGTCCCTGGACCCTGCATTGTTTTCATGGAGCCAACATGGTGGAACAGAGGGTATCATATGCGTATATGTGGATGACTTCTTGTGGGCTGGTACTATGAACTTTGAGCAGCACGTCATAAACCAGTTGCGTAGGACCTTCCAGGTCGGGTCTTTCGATTCCAAGTGCTTTAAGTATGTGGGACTCAACGTAGTTACCACAGAGGACGGCGGTATCACAATCGACCAGTTTCAGTATGGAGCATCATTGAATCCGGTTGCCCTTAGCAAGCGTCGAGCGTTGGAGAAGACGAGTGATTTGTCACAACGAGAGAAAACAGAATATCGTGCGTTGGTAGGGCAACTAAATTGGATGACTACTCACACTCGCCCGGGTATAGCGTTCGATTTGTGCGAGCTGAGTGTTTCAATTCCAAAGGCTACGGTGTCTGACATATTGAGACTAAATAAGGTGATTGAGCGTGTGAAAACGGATAATGTTGGGTTGTTTATCCCGAGGATTAGACCTTTAGATGAGTGCCACATTGAGTGCTATGCTGACGCATCATTCGCCAACCTGCAGGGACATGGGTCTCAAGGGGGCTTTATCATCTTTCTGTGCGACACTAATAATGTACGGCCTATTGACTGCCTATTTACTGGCAGTCAAGGAAGGTTCGATGGGTGGTCAATTCAACTCTTGCTGCAGAGACCCTGGCACTTCTGGATGGTGCTAGTACTGCAGTGTACTAAACTCCATATACACCTATAAATTGGTGGACAACAACCGTCTGAGGATTGATATATCAGTGCTTCGAGATATGTTGGATCAAGGGGAATTGAAGGAGGTCACGTGGGTGGAGACATCGAAGCAACTGGCAGACTGCCTTACCAAGAAGGGCGCGTCGACTGTGCGGCTGCGGGAAACAGTCAGTCGGGATTAGGTGTTGACTGTCAACAGCAACATGTAGGGAGTGTAAATTTGTATATTGGTGAACATACAATTGTACATAGTTGTATATACTAAAGGGGACACGCAAAGAAAAGAAAAAAGAAAAGAAAATAGCGAGTGTGTTAATATATTAGCACAGTCACTTCTTTGAACACGCCCGCCACGGCGTGAACCAATGGGAGACCGCCATATCATCGGCTGGCTCATGACGTCATCTCCGGTGATCACGTGACAAGACATACGGTGTGAAGACTATAAAGTAATGTACAGGATTATACTAGACTATTAGCATGTAATAGGAACAGTAGAGGCTTACCTCCATAAGTAGGGGTTCCACAGTTTTTGCAGATTTATGCCTGACAAAGGTAACCATACACGATGTTCCGTATGGCTTCTGTATGGTATGTTCTTCCGCATATCATACACTTGGTTTTTTTTTACCCCGTAGTCCTCTACTATTATAGCACAAGGCACACCAAGCTCAAGTTTTCAATAATTCCAAGCTTGGTGGCAAGAGAAATTCTCACCTTTCCCTTCTTCTCTTGCACTTTAGGCACAGTTGCAGAAATAATGTGGTATAAGGCCGTAGGAGAAAATCAAAGTCAGACACGCACGGAGCAATTGTTGTTTGGATGAGCGACGCGAGCAGACTGGTGGCCTGGGTGACGAACCAAAACAATGCCTCATGCATGTGGGGGGTGAGGGAATACCGAAAATCCGTACATATACCAGAAATCTTCCGATAAACCGTGTGGGTGGTGGGGGAATACCGGAAATCCGTTATGTATCGGAAAAAATCCAACAAATCAAGCATTACGATGACGGAATTCTTCATTCTGTTATATCGAGCTTTCCGATAAATCGACTTCCGTTAAATTGAGCTTCTACTATATACACACAACCCTCGTTTTCCCAGATATCGGATTTGCCGGACAAAATCCGAGGTCCGGGGATATGTCAGAGTCCCGGACAAATGCCTGATCCAGTCCGTAAATTGACAAAGTTGTCCGGCGGTCCGAGCGTCTCCTGTCACTCCTGGTCAGTGTCCACACCTCCCGCCAGGTGGCAGCATGCTCAGCGGTCGTATTGTTTACACTTGGGCACACAACACTCATGGTTCACCTGCACCGCCTCCGTCAGTCCCCTGACCCCCACTGCCCCTGGTGCAGGAACATCTCTGTGACTATTGAACACTTTCTGCTGACTCCCGCCAGGTGGCAGCATGCTCAGCGGTCGTATTGTTTACATTTGGGCACACGACACTGACGGTTCACCTGCACCGCCTCCGTTAGTCCCCTGACCCCCACTGCCCCTGGTGCAGGAATGTCTCTTGGGACTATTGAACACTTTCTGCTGCCTCCCGCCAGGTGGCAGCATGCTCAGCGGATGTAAAAGTCCGCGGCGGGGTAGTTGATATTGGTGGTTGCCGGACAGTAAATACTAGAGTAGGATAAACGTCCGGGGGTGGGTAATGGCCTCGGACTGTTGCGTTTCCCGGACTTTTACGGTTCCCAGACCAGTGCTCCCCCCTATTAGCCCGGGAAAACGAGGGTTGTGTGTTCATATATATATATATATATATATATATATATATATATATATATATATATATATATATATATATATATATATATATATATATATATATATATATATATATATATATATATATATATATATATATATATATAATATAATATATATATATAATATATATATATATATATATATATATATATATATATATATATATATATATATATATATATATATATATACACATATATCCTGAATTGGGCAGTATTTAAATACATTTGTATTTAAATACGTATTTAAATACATTTGTGTATTTAGAAATATTTTTAAATACATTGGTTGTCATGTATTTAAATACAGTATTTAAATACTTTTATGAGTATTTAAATACATTGTATTTAAATACTCAAAATATAAATATGTAAATACTTTTTTATCGGTTAATTTGGCCATAAACCCGCCCAACTATCTGGCAACCCTGATGTTTCAGTGAACCAGGGTTTCCACTTGCAAGGAAATTTCCTTATTTCTAGGAAATTTAGGCCTGAGAAAGAAATTTCTAAGGAAACTCAAAATCTAAGGAAATCCTAATTAGGAATAGGAAATCCTAATAGGGAATTTCCATTTTTTCGGACATGTTAAAATTTGTGTATATATAAAATGTATTTACAAATGTATTTAAATACAATTGATGTATTTAGTTTTATAAGTCCGATAATTGTAGAGACTTATCTGGTATGAGTTAAAATGGTACTTCCAGCTTTGTACACATTTATTTAGAGTCCAATAAGGAGCGTAGAGATTACAACCA
Source organism: Chionoecetes opilio (assembly GCA_016584305.1). Taxonomy (NCBI): domain Eukaryota; kingdom Metazoa; phylum Arthropoda; class Malacostraca; order Decapoda; family Majidae; genus Chionoecetes; species Chionoecetes opilio. The sequence goes on along the minus strand of JACEEZ010010791.1, from coordinate 270,386 downwards.
AGTACAATGAATGTCTTGAGCACAGCCAGGGAGTGTCGGATGGGGCGAGTGAGCAGAGCGTGTTTGTAGCGTCGATGTCCGAGGTCTTCTCCCCTTCTCCTCGTGATTCTGGCTTCTTATCACTTCTTGTTGATCCTATACTTTATGCTGACAACTAGGCATTTGTCCTGTGACATACTTTGAGAATGCAAGGTGTTCATGGGTCTCACGGTAAAACAGAGGAAAGATAAACGTATAATTATATATACATTACATAGATATATAATTATATGTTTATAATGTTTCTAAAAATACACTGATTCTTTTGATGTTAATTACATGAAAATATTATGTATGGTAGTTGTAGTACTTGTTACACTTGTGTGATAATAGTTGTAATTCAATAATAATAGTTATGCAAGTTAATATATATGTTAGGAGTGATAACTGACTGACATTGCTCAGGCTGCTATATAATTTGTCCTCAAATTAGTCACATAAGAATTAGCTAGGGAATAACAAATGGTACACCTAACGAAGGCTAAATGTATATATAAAATCTTAAACTATAAACTTCCCAGAGATAATTCCTTATCGCTAAAATTGATAAACTCTAGCTAATTACACAAGAAAAATATGGAAAACAATGGATTACATGATGTTCAACATCAAGAAAATGCATGGCCGAGTAAAAATTATATGCATATATGTGTCAAGTACTAGTGTTGGGTAAATCCATAATGTCAAATATCATGCTGTTAATAAATGTCACAGTGTTAAGTTTTTCAAGTGTGAGGGTGTACGTGGTGGTGATGGTCGCTTAGCAACTCAACTGTCAGCGAAGAGTGTCTGGGGTGAAATTACCGGGAAAAATTGAAGAACATAACATTTCAAGTAATGAAAATTCGTAATCGTAAATTGTCAAGTAATCGTTAAAACCCTGTGCGGGGTGAGTCAGGTATGACGAAGGACTCGTCTGACTGTAGAGCGCTGCTGGATGTGCACTAGTATAACCATATATGTTACCTACTAGTAATAGTACTGTGTCCAGTAAAAGAATGTACTGGACTGTAGAAATATAAGGAAAATTGACAAGACCTCGCCTGATACATCTGTGTGGGTGGTATCAGTGTGGGTAACCTGTGGTTATAGTAACCTAGTAATGTGTAAATAAGTAATAGTCCAAAATGGATAAATACATAGGGTCGATGGGGGTCAGTCGCTGTGGTACACATTAATGGGTTGGTGTGGCATTGTGTGTGGTATGGGCACAGCTGCGGGGGAGTGGTTTGCCAAACACATTCATAAATGAAATAATACAGTTATTGTAGAAAATTAATTGCATCAGCGAGTGTAAAAAACCTGCTGGCAGAGAAAATGACTGAATTATTATTCGACATTGGGCGAACATGTTATGAGAGATAAGTTATCTGTGTCAATAATATTTTTCCTGAAGTCTGTATTAAGAACAAGTAGTCATTCGTAACTCTCTGCGAGTTTGGATTTGTTAGTAAGTAATGATAAATGGTTAGTTAGTTTGTACATAGGTAATACATGTGAGCAGAATGTATTCAAAGAGATGTGGTAGATCGTACGTCACGTACATCATGCAGATGTGTAAAGAGTTATAGATTAACTGCTGTCATGCAATATAATACCTAGTTTAATAGTTATAAGTACTACCCTCCCAGACAGCTGGTGGTTACGTAGTGAATTCCAATTGCTAAACAGAGATACCAATAGAGAACTGCATTCTAATCTGTTGCATATTATTGGTCTAAAAAAAAAGTTATTACAATGTTGAATGTGAATTTCCACAGTTAGTTTTTAAAATTTACAAATCAGTTTTTCAGGTTGGTTTTTATTGAGATGGAAACATAAGTTCAGCTTAGATATGCTGAAGAATCAACAAGATGTGGCTGAATTCCCTTAATGGTTAAGAAATGTTTTTATTGAACCCTCGGTGATGTTAAAATGTGGTATCGTATCTTCACAAAGAACTGTGATGGTACACATTGTTTTTTTATAAAAATGTTGCCAAACTGATTCCAGTAAAGGAGCATGTTTGAAATATATATACTCAGCATGTAGTACCTGTAATGGTGAAATACATTGAAATGGGAAAGTTTTGTATGACTTGTATGACCAGAATATCAACAGTTGTGATTGTATTTAATTGCAATTGTATATGAACTTATAATTATCTTCTATCCTTGTATGCTTAAATGTAATCAACACTTACTGATTACATACAGTGAAACAATATATGTGACAAATGATCCTAGTCTACAAATTTTATCACTTGATTGTCTCTTTGAATTGACTTGATTGTCGTCTCTTTTTCCTTATGCAGTGTTGCCACAGGTTGGGTTTTTATAGCAAGATCTTCGGTTTTCGATTCTATACCTGGGTTTTCTTGAGATTCAATTAGAAACTTACCTGAATTTTTTTTTCTTTAAGTCCAAGTAAGTATATACGTGAAAACTGAATAATATCTGATTAGACTTAAATTGTTAGTATAACATTATATTAAGTTTGTGCCAAATAATTAACCTCATTAGCCATGCTAATCGTATATTTTGAGAGCATATTACGTGCTTCATACATACTGTATACAAATACACAGAGCACGTAGGCTCATAGCCCGTGGGCCGTGCCTTTAGTTGTCCTTTAGGATCATTGATAAGTAGCTATTGCAGTTTGCCCTGAATGTTTTTCAACAAGCCTTAAAGTAAAGCGTCCAGACTATTTTCATCATTCCTGATTTAATGCAGTCCAAACAAATCACAGCCATATCGAGTATATCAACAATATGTTGTCACTTTTTGCATCCAGTCCACCCTTTTTAAATGTCCTCATTCAAATCTGTAAATTCCCCGATTTCTAAAACACAACTGAAAACCACAGACTACGGACCACGGCTCGGTGACGCACAGCATTAAGCCTCCCCCACCACCCCGGCCCAGTACAAATACTGTAGTAGGACTCAAAAAAAATATAGTACTTGACGATTTGGGGTGTTTCTGATATATTATTTTTGGCTATATGGCATATACTTGCATCCTGTGCAGTGCTCCTCTCACTGAGCGAGACAATCTGCCACACAGACCGCCCGCATCCACTCGTCCTGCACACATTATCGTCGCCGTATAGGTTGAAAATGGTGCTAAGGCTCTCGGGAAAGGCACAGCTTTCTTGCTGCACCCATACAGGATGCAAGTATATGCCATATCGCAAAAAAAAAAATATCAGAAAACGCCCAAATTCTTCAAGTACTCTATTTTTTTCTGAGTCTAGCCTACCAATCCTATCATGCAAATAGTGATCGTGTACAACAGGAGAAACGTAAGTAATTATTTCCCGTAGTGAATGTCTTCATGTATATAAGTTAGGCATTCAGTTATGTTAGCATGCAGTTAATAAGTAAGGAATTAATTCGAGGAAAAATATGTATTTATGCAACAAATAACGTGTGTTAGTATTTCATGCAAGTAATAATGTTATGTAACAATAAAGTGAATTAGTATGTTATGTTAATACATACAATGTCATGCAAGTAATTAATGTATGGCAACATTAAAAAGTGCGTAAAAAATCCTTTTAAATGAGGAAGTACGTAAATAATGGTCATGCAATGAAAGTGCGTTAATAATTCCTTGCCTTGAGGAAAGGCAGTAAATAATGTGATCATGACAACAAATACGTGGCGAAATAAGTCCTTGAATTGTGGAATGTAATTAAATAATTATATAATGCTTAGTATGCACTGTGGTGCAACTTTACACTCTAAATAGACTAGTATTCTAATGTGGAGTTATCTGTCATTACATTAGTGTTTCTTTTCTATCCGTGCTAGAGTTACAAGGTAAAATGCAATTCTATTATTTTCCTATATTTTGGTCAGACTAATATGTAGCTAACCAAAAAATATCGTAAAACGTCAAATGTAACGTAATTTTCAAGAGTGTATATAACATGGCCTTGTGTGTTGTGTAGACTTTTCTAAAAAGAGAACAACACACAATAAAATTCAGATACATGGAATTGTAAAATACTCAGTGAACTGTATAAAATGTAATGATATGGACATGGTATGACACTACTGTTTTTCCGTGTGTGATCGCAATTTGTGAGCGGTACTCAGTTGTAGCAGTGTGTGTCTCCATCATTAACTTACAGGTGTGTCCTGTGTATCAAAATTAGTGTTTGGTAACAGCATCATCTGTATCTAATCCTCTAGTTACTACTTTTACTCGAAACATTTTATTCGCGACCGTGTATGTAGTAAGCCGTCCTCAAACTAAACAATCACGAAAAACAGAGACATTACAGGAATCAGGTTTCAGGAATCGGTACAATGACTGTGACATTTGACTGCATTGCCGCTCGGGCACGGCTAGTTATCATTTAGGTCAGTCTCTGGAGTTTGCACTGGTGCCGTATAAATGTGAACTCATAAAGTAGTAAACGTAGTAAAGGGCACTCATAAAGTGGTACTTCAGTAGTAAATGTGCCCATCGTAGAGTTATGTCTCCAGAATTGTAATATATTGCATTACTGTTTTAAAAACACATAGTGTGGGAATACGTGGTCTAACACATTCGCCTTGTGTAAAACGGGATGTCATAGTTTGCTGAAAATATTACTTAAGTGTCCTAACAGTGTCTGAACAGATGCAGTTACGTAGCATTGTAATGTAAACTTAAATGTATGTTAAAATAGCACTATAATATTTTCTAAACGTTTGAAATTGTCCGTGTATGTGAAATCACTGTGTTAACTCGAAATGTACCTGCTCACCTAAAAAACCTGTAAAACAATTATTACCGTAGATAACAGTGAAGTCGCCACCGTGCAGTGAAGTCGCAGGCGCCAAATCTTACGAATTAAGCAATCACTACTGATTTGTATTCCACTGGAAGTGTTTCAATTAGTTTATGTCATGACTGTATAATCTACCGCTGTTTCAGCGGTTTTATGCTTTGTATCGCAATAACTGTTACGCATTTTGCTTCTTCGTTTTTCCTTCGGCGCGATGACAGACAGTAACAGTATCTTTTCGGGCGACAGACACAAGACTTGCCGATCTTTCCAACTTTATAGAATCTATTTTCACGTTGGCAGAGGATTGCTATATATCCAAAATCTTCCGCAGCTTAAATATATAGAGACTTGTTTTACGTTACCATCTAATTTCCCGAATTCCCCAGAGTGGCGACTCAACTGTTGGGTTTTAAATACTAGCTTGGCGACTTTACTGTTAGTAGGTATAGTGAGGTCGCCACTCGGTTTTATTTTTGTCCTTTGTTCATTTATAGGAGCTATGACACAGATGAAGACCAAAATGACAACAGACCTTTCCGATAGATCCTTCTAACTTTCCTGAAATCATTGATTGTACAAATGTAAGTATTAACGCCACACACGTCTTGTAATAACACAGAAACGTAAGAACTGCGACTTCACGTTTATCTACTGTAGCCTGGTAGCTACTCGTTTGGTGTATGATAGGTGAGAGTCGCACGTGAGTGACGGATGAACCAGCGTGGATAAGTGCCAGGATGACGATGTAGTACAGTCGCCGGAGAATACCCATTCTGTCAAAAGAAGATATCTAAGAAAACAAAAATATAACATATTGACACATAAGAAATATGAATAAAATCTCAGACATTTGTGTGGTGATGCACGCGCTCAAGTCCGTAGGCTGAGGAACGGCTGGTAGTGGTAGTAGTGAGTCTGTGTTACAGGGTAGTGTCAAGTCCAGCATTCTGGTGAGGGCGAACGGGTATGGGCTGTGCAGCGGAATGTTTCAGCGCGGTGTATGGCTGGCTGCTCGTTGTGTTTTCGCTGTGTAGCGGGAGGGGTATCTGTGTTGCGCTGGCCCATGACGAGATGATCTGTTGTTGCGTATGCGAAGCTGCTACGTTGACCATGAACGAATGCAGTATTGTAGATTTGTATGGCTGGGGCTACATTCAAAGGCTTACTTCCCGGTCTGCACGACCTAGCGACTTCCATCAGAGTGTTCTGCAACTTTTTGGCATTCTGCATACGTACTTAAAGAGTTAAGCTGTCAAAACAAAAGCGACCAAGGTAGGGTGGCGTAGAGCCGCAATATACATAGAAATACTCATAAATTGGAGTATATATGAGGTTTTCTGACTCAAGAACTGAACAGGGCAAGTATACAAATGAAATTGGCCTTAAACCTATCTCCTACCCTCGTGGTGAGTTTTATTATGGGGTTATGAGCCGAGTGGGTGAACGGCGGCACCTCACCGAGACCCTGACCGAGAACCACCTCGCCTCACAAACCCCGGCGGGTAGCTGCCACCAACCGCCACGCCTAGACCTGAAGGTATATGGCTCCCTTTTCCTTAATAAACCCCAAGCCCTTGTCATCCACCGTGATGGGTATCGGGTGTTAGCCGGGGTTTGTGACCCGCCTCCCGGGGTGGTTGCTTCCCCCAAATGGCAGGAAGCCAGTTACGAATAGAGAGATTATCAGCGGAAAAAGATCACCCTATTAGCGTATGTTTCGCGACCTCTCTGGCCCGGTCTGACTGGGCTAGTCCGGGCGAGTCCACTGTTTTTCAGGGAGGCAGTCTAGAACGGTTCAGCCCAGTCCGTCGGTCCGACCCAATAGAGGACCACCAGCGTTGGGAGAACTGCGCATGCGCACTACAGTCCGCGGGGAAGGCGACCAGAGCTTCTCGTGGCTGCTGATAGACATGGAAACACCATGATGGCCGACCATAACGACTAAGTAATCACAGGCGTGTAAGTTGTAAAGTCTTCAGCACGGTTAAAAGGCGGACGAGCAAAGGATATTGACAAGATGACGCCTGCCGCCTCCACAGTTCAGTTCAGTATCGCCCACTTCGATCCCCCAGCAATATGATGACGATGGGACGGGCCAGTCTCGAATGTATTTTCGCACCATCAGTCCACCCTGACCCGGTCCGACTGGACTGACCAGGGCGGTGAACGTCACGAAAATGCGCTATAGTGGACACCATAGCGCCACTGCCATATCTCGTACCAGAATCCCCGCGACTTCCCGGTTGATACAAATAGAGGAAGTTAGTTCAGCTAAACACTGGGGCCCTTTACTCTTTTAAATGTCTGCCCTGGACAGTTGGCTGTAGACGTTTATATCGTGAACTGTGGAGAGATGCGAGACGTTTTTTGTCTGTGGCAGCGACGGTGTCGGGTGGCTGGCGTTGATGCGTTGACTCTCGTGAAAGAATGGCGCTGAGTTGGCGTGAAGTGTTTGTCCTGCCTCTCTCTCCATCTGTAGTTGCTTTGTAGTTTGTTGATTGTATAGAAGTAATACATGTATCGCTGCTGCTTGTGTTGCGTAGGTTACCGAGTTGCATGTTGTGTCGTGTGTACTGGCTGCTGTGGTTGTGATAGTTTGAAGAAGATCGGCTTATAATCTTGATAATCTTTGGTAGCACGTGGAGAAGCTGTAGATGTCCGAGAGATTGACTCTCTTGTAGAAGTTTGTTGTAGAACTTGCTTGTAGAATGCGTTGGGTGTCGTTAACCACGCGTTATGGTGTTATAGACTGATAAAATCATCACCACCACCGCTTATCCACCATTTTATAATAAGTCCTTTTATAGGCCTCTTCCCATTTGTGCCCAAGCTGCATGAACCAGTTTTCTTCAGTTCAGGGTTGGGTTCTGGGTTCAGGTTGGGGTTCGCTGTGTCAACCAAATGGAACGCAAATACACCTTTTTTGGGGACAAACATAACTCAGCTGGCGAGGCAGAGAGAGAGGAGAGAGAGAGAGATTAACGAGAGAGAGAGGAGATAACGATAGAGAGAGAGAGATATAACGAGAAGAGAGAGAGGAGAGAGATAACGAGAGAAGAGAGAGAGATAACGCGAGAGAGAGAAGAGAGATAACGTGAGATAACTCAGCGCTAGCTGTTATGTCAATGGACATCATCAAGTTTATGATCGCGGGAACGCATGGGCCTCCAGCAGGCCTCTTGTATGCCGTCTGACATCCTCTCAGACTCGGCATGCGGAAAACCCCTTCACGATTACGAGAAATAGGGCCCAAGGCGACCATTGTTTGTTATGAAACTGAAACTCTACCCAAGCTACCCACCTCTCAATGTGAGTATATAAAGTTCAGGTTGTGCTGAGTCGACTACGCGCTTTGCTCGGAACCCAGGTTTTCGTGCGCAAATGGAACGCCTGAACTCTTGGGTTCCGTGAACTGTCTTTTCTTGAATGTCGCAAATGGAAGAGGCCCTTACATTACCACCGCGTATGGCACAACATTTATATAAGTCGCGGTGTTAACATCCCACCGCTGTCCACATTTTAAGTCCGATAATGTGAGACTTTATCTGGTATGAGTTAAAATGGTACTTCGCTTTGTACACATTTATTTAGAGTCCAATAAGGAGCGTAGATGATTACAACCAAGTACAATGAATGTCTTGAGGCACAGCCAGGGAGTGTCGGATGGGGCGATTGAGCAGAGCGTGTTTGTTGCGTCGATGTCCGAGGTCCTTCTCCCCTTCTCCTCGTGATTCTGGCTTCTTATCACTTCTTGTTGATCCTATACTTTATCTGAACAACTTAGGCATTTGTCCTGTGACATACTTTGAGAATGCAAGGTGTTCAATGGGTTCTCACGGTGAAACAGCGGAGGAAAGATAAACGTAATAATTATATATATCATTACATAGATATATAATTTAGTTTATAATGTTTCTAAAAATACACTGATTCTTTTGATGTTTAATTCCATGAAAATATTATGTATGTAGGTTGTAGTACTTGTACACTTGTGTGATAATAGTTGGTAATTCATAATAATAGTTATGCAAGTTAATATATATGTTAGGAGTGATAACTGACTGAGCAGTTTTTTAGTATTTAAATACATATCTCCTATGGATTTAGTATTTAGTTATTAAATCATCAATTTATTTTGTGCCCAGCTATATATATATATAATATATTATACTATATATATAATGTATATATATATATATATATTATATATATATCTATATATATATATATACGTATATATATATAATAATATATTATATATATTATTGTATATATATATATGATAATATATATATATATATATATATATATATATTATATATATATATATAATATATATATATATATATTATATATATATATATATAATATATATTATAATATATATATATAATATATTTATATATATATATATAATATATATTATATATATCTATATATATAAATATATATTATTATATATATATATCCATATATATATAATAATATATAGTGTCAAACCTTGATATAACGGACTAAAGGGGGGGGGACGAGTGGGTCCGTTAAAGCCGATTGTCCGTTATAGCTGAGATTTTCTCTTAAGCGAGGGTATTTTCCCAAGGTGGAAAAACATAGGTAAAACCAGGAAAATTTGTGTAAATAATTAGAAATGATCCACAAACCACAAGCAGACCGTGTAGCTATGTTGGGAGGTAAACAGTGATGGCGCTAAATGCTTGGATTTGGTATGCTCCTGCACGCTGTGTAATAAATGAGATTAATCACAACACTCAACCAGACCGTGTAGCTAATGTTGGAAAGGTAACATTGACTGGCCTACATGCAAGCTCGCCCCGACTGCACGGGAGGTTATTAGGAGAGGTGTAAGTCCTCCAGCTCGCTCATTACTGCTTGGTAATGTTATGAAATACCATTATTCTAGGTGAATGTAGACATTTAATCGCATTTTAATGGCTATTATTCATCATATGAGTAAATAGATAAAAATCAAGCAGGCGCTCATTACCCGCCTGCAGCACAGCGCCGGCCACGGCAGCAGCAGTGTTGCCGTTAAGACATAATTAATAATACCAAGTTACCCATGTACACATGATGACATGATCCTTTCCTAGTCCTTTACTTGGTCATCACATTGAATTTCACAGCATATTTCTCTGAGTTTGTCCTTAGCCTTGCGATATCACTCACTGTTTGTTTCTTTACACCATACTCGACACACACCGTGGCCACCGAGATGATAAGGCCTGGTGGATCGCCCTGAACGTCACACCATAAGGAATCTCACCCGCTCCTCCGCTACCGCTAGCAAGTTTTACCTACCTAATATAATGTTTATCAGCATAAAAGATATTACTGTTATCTTCGGAAAATTTTTGTTCTATAATATGTATCAAATAAAGAAACCGTAAAACACACAAAAGAAAGGCCATTATGAGACTCAAGAATATGCATTAACTTAAACTCTTCGCCATTTAAATATTTTGCTCGCAAACATTTTACATGGAGAATATCAATAGAAAGCGGAGTTTTAATTAGCTTTTCCATTGATATATTTCGTTTAGTTATAATGAATTAAGCGGCATCATAAATTAGCGTTAACTAGATATAAAAAATATGAATCGTATAATTTCCCTACCTAAGATAATGTTTTAGTCAGTATAAAATATATACGGTTATCTTCGGAAATGTTTGTTCGATAAATATTAATCAAATAAAAAAACCCGTAAACACACTAAAGAAATGCCATTAAGACCTTTCAAGAAATTATGCATGAACTTAAGCTTCGCCATTTAATATTTTGTGAAAAAATTTTTACATGGAGAATATAATAGAAGCGTCGGGATTATTAGCTTTCCTTGATATATTTTCCTTTTCTGATAAATTAATTGAACCATGCATAAATTAAGCGTTAACTAAATAAATAACATCTGAAATTCTGGGAATTACCGATTTCATGATGTTATTTATTTAGTTAACGGTCATTTATGCATAGTTTTCTAATTTATTTATCATGAAAGGAAAATAATCTGGAAGCTAATTAAATTCCGCTTCCTATGATATTCTCCATGTAAAAAGTTTTTCCACAAAATATTAAATGGCGAAAAGATTTAAGTTCATGCATATTTCTTGAAAGTCTCTATGGCATTTCTTTAATGTGTTTTTACGGTTTTTTTATTTGATAATATTATAGAACAACATTTCCGAAGATAACAGTATATATTTTATACGATAAACATATATTAGGTAGGAAATTACCCGATTTCATGATTTTTTATATTTAGTTAACTGCTAATTTATGCATGCGCTAATTCATTTATCACTAAACACGAAATAGATCACTGGAAAGCTAATTAAACTCCGCTTCCTAGTGATATTCTCCATGTAAAATGTTTTGCGAGCAAAATATTAAATGGCGAAGAGTTTTAAGTTAATGCATATTTCTTGAAGTCTCATAATGGCATTTCTTTGTGTGTTTTACGGTTTTTTTATTGATAATAATTATAGAACAAACATTCCGAGATAACAGTATATCTTTTATACTGATAAACATTATATTAAGGGTAGGTAAAACTTGTACGGGGAGCGGAGCGGGTGAGATTCCTTTCTGGGTGTGACGTCACGGGCGATCACCAGGCCTTGTCTCTCGGTGGTCTCGCACACAACCCGGGCGAACAGAAACCACCAGACTCCAGCCACTTCTTAATGAGTTCTATTTCTCTGCAATACTTAGATTCACACGCTTCCTTTTGTCCTTCCTTCTGTTTCGATGCATAATGACTTCCACTGCCCTGAACAAGTCTAAATAGCATATAAAAACAAAACGGAAACAGCGAAAAACAGCTTTAAACTGAGCTTGTAGACAAGTGCTCCCGACTGGTCATATATATGTAGGGGCTACACACTCCTCGACTGTCTGAACACATTGTGTAAAGGCGCGCGTCACATTAGCTCCTTTGGGCAGTTGAAATCTCAGACGACGAGTCTGACAAGTTCCGACGAGCCAACCATGAACGCATCCATGCACATTTTTAGCAAGTTATGCTTGTCAACGATCGACAATATACATAAGTAAGTGTATAGCAGCGATAGCCTGCCTTAGGGTATCTCTATAAAGATACTCTATATAATACAGGTACTCTAGCCTCCCTAGGTGTCGGAGCCATGTTTGTTTACATTCGACGTGCAATAGTGCAGAGACGAACAGCTGTGTGTGTCTGACGCTGTGCAGTCTCCCGGGGTAAGAAGCTTCAGCTAACACTAGAGGAGAGGAGGAGGAGGAGGAGAGGAGAGGAGAGGACTTACGAAGTGAAACTTAAAGTAATCGTCTAGGGGGGACATTTTCGAAGAGGCTCTAAACTACACCCTCTTAGCGTCCTAAGACCGACTTAGTTATACGGGGCCAAGAAGACTACTAAGGAAGCATTTTCGGAGTTCATCTTAGCCTCGTGTAATGCTAAGACCTTCTTAGTGCCACCACTTCCACTTTAACAATCAGCGTGCGCGAGACACAAGTCGTATTTGGCGGGAAATACGTATAAACAAACCTCGGCGTAACCACGCTCGAGGGGTCTCTCTTTCTCCTCACTCTCACTCTCTCTCTCCTCTCTCTCTCTACTCCTACTCCTACTCCTCTCTCCTCTCATCTCTCTCTCTTCTCTCATCTCTCTCCCTCCTCTCTCTCTCTCTCTCTCTCTTCGCTCTCTCTCTCTCATCTCTCTACTCTCTCTCTCTCTCTCCTTTTTTCTCTATTATTTCTTCTCCCTCCTCTCCTTCATCCTTGAGTTGCTAGATATGTATTTCTGCTACAGTCCAGTGCATTGTCAACGACGCCGAGGGATCTCTCTCTCTCTCTCCTCCTCTCTCTCTCTCTCTCTCTCTCTCTTCTCTCTCTCTCTCTCTCTCTCTCTCATTTTTTTTCTTCTATTATTTCTCTCCCTTCCTCTTCTTCTCCTTGAGTTGCCAGCTATGTATTTCTGCTACAGTCACAGTGCTTTGTCAACACGCCGAGGGATCTCTCTCTCTCTCTCTCTCTCTCTCTCTCTCTCTCTTTTGGCACCTTGCCTTTTCCGGGTGCTCCATGTTGTTATGATCCATTGTTTAGATACAGGATGGTCTTTCATTAGGTATATGTCACTTATGACGTCAATTATGTGTGGATGTATCCTGAACTTTTTTAGCATTCAATTAGGGGCTTTCTTTTCACACTGTCGAAGGCTTTCTTGAAATCTATAGCGATGGTTATTAATGGTCTCTTCATCTTGAAAGACCACCACCACCACCACCACACCACCACCACCACCAAACCACCACCACCTCTACCACAACCACCACCACCACCACCACCTCTACCACAACCACCACCACCACCACCACCTCTACCACCACCACCACCACAACAATACCACCACCACCACCACCACACCACCACCACCACAACCCCACCACCACCACCACCACACACCACAACAACACCACCACCACCACCACAACACCACCACCAACAACAATACCACCACCACCACCAACACCACCAGCACCACCTCTACCACCACCAGCACCACCTCTACCACCACACCACCAACCCCCACCCCCACCACTACCACACAACAACAACAATACCACCACCACCATTGATGATAATGACAGGGATTCAGATTAACGACATAAATAAGAGCGTGAACTGAGAAAGTAAACCTGTACGGGGAGCGGAGCGGTTGAGCGCGCGAGATCCTCATGGTGTGACGTCACGGGCGATCTATCAGGCCTTGTCATCTCGGTGGCCACGACTATACCCACATAAAAGATGAAGTTTTGGAGCTTTGTGTACATCATCTATTCTATTAGTAACTGTACTTGTTTTTAATCCAAGCACGATATTAGTCACTAGTTCTTGAAGTTTATAATTAGATATTGAGCCCACTTATGCCCATTAGATATCTTGAGTATTTCTATCCAATTTTGCTGTTCAAACGAAGACATATTTGTTCATGCAAAAATTGCAATGTTTGATGTCTAGAATAATGGAAAATTTCGCCGTTGTGTTCAATTTTTAATCAGAAAATCCCAGAATTTGCCATTTAATCAAGAACTCGTCATGGTAACAACCTTTTTAGAGTCCAACCCATAGGCGGGATACGAATGATCAGGAGAATGACAATGAGAGGGAAAAGACTGAGGAAGTGTGTGAGGGGAGGAGGGTAAGAGAGGTGGCTGGGTGAGGCTTCGTCGTTTCTGGACCTACTGTGTAATTCACGTCTACTTAAAAGACTACTTTTCATCACTTAGTTTATTTCGCCCAAATAATAAGTGTATATTTCTTGCTATTTACAAAAAAATCATATAAAACAAAAGAGAGGGTAACATAATGTGCTTTGTATAATCTTTAATTTCAGTCCTCCTGGTAAACTGATTCGCTATTGAGGATAAGGAAAATTTGCGATACAGTTACTACATATGAAGCCTTACAGGCATGCTTATTCAGGCACGGAGATGAGAAGTCAAGCACCAATACACATTCGAGCACCGTGCCCGTATAAGCCTGGGGAGACATTTTCGAAGAGGCTCTAAACTACACCCTCTTAGCGTCCTAAGACCGACTTAGTTATACGGGACCAAGAAGACTACTAAGGAAGCATTTTCGGAGTTCATCTTAGCCTCGTGTAAGGCTAATAAGACCTTCTTAGTGCCACCACTTCCACTTTAACCAATCAGCGTGCGCGACACAAGTCTGTATTTGGCGGGAAATACGTATAAACAAACCTCGGCGTATACCACGCCGAGGGAGTCTCTCTCCTCATTCTCTCTCTCTCTCTCTCTCTCTCTCTCTCTCTTTTCTCTCTCTTCTCTCTCTCCTCTCTCCCTCTCTCTCTCCCACACTCTCACTCTTCTACTCCTACTCCTACTCCTACTCCTATACTTCCTCTCTCTCTCTCTCTCTCCTCCCCTCTCTCTCTCTCTCTCTCTCCTTTTTTTTCTTCTATTATTTCTTCTCCCTCCTCTTCCTTCTCCTTGAGTTGCCAGATATGTATTTCTGCTACAGTCACAGTGCATTGTCAACACGCCGAGGGACTCTCTCTCTCTCTCTCTCTCTCTCTCTCTCTCTCTCTCTCTCTCTCTCTCTCTCTCTCTTTTCTTCTCTCTCTCTCTCTCTCTCCTCTCTCTCTCTCCTTTTTTTTCTTCTATTATTTCTTCTCCCTCCTCTTCCTTCTCCTTGAGTTGCCAGATATGTATTTCTGCTACAGTCACAGTGCATTGTCAACACGCCGAGGGATCTCTCTCTCTCTCTCTCTCTCTTCTCTCTCTTCTCTCTCTCTCCTCTCTCTCCCCTCTCTCTCTCTTTTCTTCTCTCTCTCTCTCTTTTTCTTCTATTATTTCTTCTCCCTCCTCTTCCTTCTCCCTTTTCATCCTCCACACACACATCATAGCCAGTATGTGATATTATCGTGAATAACGAAACTTTTTTTCTGGTGAGTTTTGATATGTTTAGAATTAATCTGCTAACCGTTTCTGTCGCAAATCATATCTATTCCACCCAGCCCAGCCCTATATATATATATAGTATTATATATAATATATTTATACATAGTGTATTATACAGCCTAATATACTATATACAGTCTAAAATATATAATATATAACCAATAATATAACCATTGTTGTTATGGTGACGAAGAAAATTGCGGGCTAAGCCGACCCCAACCCTGCCTTAGTTTACATTCGCTGCACTGTCTTAGGCGGAGCGAAATTTGCTTCCGAAAATGTCCACCTAGCGCTAAGTTGGTCTTAGTCCACTAAGATGATCTTAGTAGTGTTCCAAAATGCCCCCCTGTCGTTTAACAAAGTATCGTTATGTCTTGCCCGCCACAAACAAGACTGCGATGAATTACAGGACTCAGGAGTGTTAGTAATCACCTTCATTATATTGGTTCCATGCATGATATATTGGTTACCGTGATAACATTGTCGAAAATAGTTTTAAGGCGTTTGCACCCTCATGCTTCTACTAAAATGTTGCATGTTACTTTTATTGCAGTTACCCTTGTACAATGGCTAAGCTTAGGTTTTCTATAATCCAAGTTTTGATAAGAGAATATTTCAGGAATAACAAGTATATTTTGAGCTTCAGTTTACCTTGCCAACTTTCTCGATAATTTAGCAGTGTTCTGTTTTATAAAGCCCCCTTCACATATTCCATAATGAAACCACAATGTATGTTGGTGTTACTCCCCGCGTGCAGGAGGTGGCGGCAGCCGCGGCCCTCTCCCAGCAGCTCCTGCCCCGCGTGCAGGAGGTGGCGGCCGCCGCGGCCCTCTCCCAGCAGCTCCTGCCACGCGTGCAGGAGGTGGCGGCCGCTGCGGCCCTCTCCCAGCAGCTCCTGCCCCGCGTGCAGGAGGTGGCGGCCGCCGCGGCCCTCTCCCAGCAGCTCCTGCCCAGCGTGCAGGAGGTGGCGGCCGCCGCGGCCCTCTCCCAGCAGCTCCTGCCCCGCGTGCAGGAGGTGGCGGCCGCCGCGGCCCTCTCCCAGCAGCTCCTGCCCCGCGTGCAGGAGGTGGCGGCCGCTGCGGCCCTCTCCCAGCAGCTCCTGCCCCGCGTGCAGGAGGTGGCGGCCGCCGCGGCCCTCTCCCAGCAGCTCCTGCCCCGCGTGCAGGAGGTGGCGGCAGCCGCGGCCCTCTCCCAGCAGCTCCTGCCCCGCGTGCAGGAGGTGGCGGCCGCTGCGGCCCTCTTCCAGCAGCTCCTGCCCCGCGTGCAGGAGGTGGCGGCCGCCGCGGCCCTCTCCCAGCAGCTCCTGCCCCGCTGCAGGAGGTGGCGGCCGCCGCGGCCCTCTCCCAGCAGCTCCTGCCCCGCGTGCAGGAGGTGGCGGCCGCGCGGCGGCCCTCTCCCAGCAGCTCCTGCCCCGCGTGCAGGAGGTGGCGGCCGCTGCGGCCCTCTCCCAGCAGCTCCTGCCCCGCGTGCAGGAGGTGGCGGCCGCCGCGGCCCTCTCCCAGCAGCGCTGCCTCCAGCAGTTCCTGCCCCGCGTGGAGCTAGGAGGTGGTGGCCGCCGTGACCCGCACCCCGCACTGCTACCTGCAGCAGGGCCTGCCTCGCGTGCAGGAGGTGGTGGCCACCGTGGCCCACACCCAGCAGCAACCGGCCCCGCGTGGAGGAGCACGAGCAATTGACAATATTTCATTTATCTACTGTTTCCCTCCCTTTTTCTGTTATATTTCCTTTCTTTTTTTCCTTCTCTCTTTCGAAACTTTAATTTGGGTTTCTTTTATCATTGATTCTTTTTATTTGTCTATAAATTTCCTATCTTAAATGTTCTGTTTCGTACTTTTTTTGTTTGTTGCATTTTACTTATCTCCTAAAAATTTTTGTTTCCTCGCTTTCTTCCTTTCTTTCTTTCTAATTTTCTTTTCTTAATACTGACTTTTTTCGGATACATGTTTTTTCCTCTCTCTCTCTCTCTCTCTCTCTCTTCTCTCTCCTCTCTCTCTCTCTCTCTCTCTCTCTCTCTCTCTCTCTCTCTCTCTCTCTCTCTCTCTCTCTCTCTCCCCCCCTTCAAACACATACAAAAAAATAACATCATTGAATGGATTGAACAGCATGAAAGTTTGTGCATCATCTACTACTAAATACATTTCTGCCACACTGCTACTCTAGATCAGAACCTTTTCTAAGTTTCCTATTTTGCTGTCAACCGGAGACAGCAAGACACCTTCCGTAAATATATTTTGACTCCACTTGGCACGCTGGACATACACACTGTACAAACACAGCTATAAAAACTCGGGAATATCCTACCAGCGTCAAATAAAAAAAGAACTAAATAAAAACGAGGCGCCAGACTCTCCTAAACAAGATCAATATAGAAAAAATATATATATACTCCTAAAAATATAGAGAAATGTACTGATTTTTTTTCTCGTGTTCTTCCTCTCTTTTGTGTCTTAAATATTGTATCTTAAGTTATGTTTCAGTTGCTTCCTGCTGACTTACAGTGTGTGGTGTGTGTGTGTGTGTGTGTGTGTGTCATTCATTCATGGTCTTGTCCACGCGGGCTGGACTCGCGATCGCCAGTTTCACCCTCCCGGTGCGAGCTTGGAGCTCATTATTACCGATCTTTGGGTAATGCTGGGACCTCACACACCACACACACCCAACCCTTTGCTCAAGGGAGACAGTAACCGCCCGATTTTGCCAGTGAAAAATCCCCGGGAGAAGGATGGATTCGAACCAGCTAACCACAGAATGGCAGGCCAGCGTGCTTGACCATCGGGCGGTGTGTGTGTGTGTGTGTGTGTGGTGTGCTAGATTCACGACAAGAATGTTATCGACTATGCTGGCAGACAGTCAAAAGAACATCATTAAGGCAGAAAAGGAAACGGTAAAAAAGTTGTGAATAAAAAAACAAGTTGTGTCAGTGATTGTCCGGGAAACAGGTGCATAAACCACTCCCGCATTACCTGCCTTCCTTCCTTTCTTCCTTCCTTCCTTCCTTCCTTCGTCCTTACCTCCCTCCCTCCCTCCTTCCCATCCTTCCTTCCTTACTTCCTACTTTACTTCCTTTTTTTTTTAGGATGGGTGGGAGAGGGAGGTAGTACCGGGCATTGTTAAGTATTATATTTCCTTCCCCATGGCAGCTTCGTAACGTTTCGATAATCGTCAAGGTTGATATGATGCCCTTAAACGTCTCATTATTAAGTACGAAGTGATAGGCAACACGTGTAAGTAAATTAAAAGCCACATGAAGGTATCACAGTAACTATCATGCCCAAACATGCCAGATACCACCAGCCTCTTTATTTACGCTTGACAGGGATACATAAATACCTTTAAAGGGAAAAACGGCATTACACGATATGTATTAACCAAAAAACATAATAAAAAATATGAATGACAAAATATCAACGCAGGTTTGGTTATTGTACCTTTTTTTCACATGTTTATATATCAGAATAGAGATCCACACTTGTCTCGTCTCTCTCACCTCTCTCGCGGGTCACGACGTTCGTTCACGTAATGTTTGTCAGTGCAGTGCATTACATATCGTTAATCATCCACCAAACCACGCGTCATCTACACCCGTGGCCTCGTTCGCGGTAAGTACAATTTGTTAGGGTATTTGTGGGTATACTCAGGGTGGGTGTGAGTAGTAAGGCATCTGATTAACTTACATGTTTCTTACGGCATGTAGACCTATACAGCCTACATTGTGTTTAGCTTGTTGCCTTGTGGGAGTCTGTGTGTGGTATCTTCCGTGTAAGCTGGTCATACGCTGCGTTTTATTGTGTATAGCGTTTCGCGTTTCGTTGTTATTATGTGTGAGTAAGAGAGTGTGGTGAGTGATGGTGGTGTGTGGTTATTATAGCAGGGTGGGTGGGTGTGTGGGTGAGGTGCCAGGCGGCCTCCCCCACCCCGGCGCTACAGTGGACGCGCCCGCCCGGCTGCATATTCCCGTTCTCTATGCTAGTATGTGGTTTCCGAGTGAAGACGCTTGGCTGTAGCTCCTAAACTAACCATAGGATTTTTCGAAAATACCCTTATTGTGATTTCCACTCAAAGTTTGGTGGATATCTTGTGGGAAATATAACCCACCTTATCTGTTACCCAACGAAACCTAACCCGACGTGTTCAAGAGTAAACGCCACATACTTTTCCAGAAAACGGAAATATGCCTGCCCCGCGTGACTTCAGCTGTTGGCTTATTAGTCGAGCGTGATTCTTTTATTTTCGTGTTGTTTATATTTGTTGAATTGATTTGTTCATTAGATTTTTCGTGTGGTGTCTTAATGTCTTAATGATAATATTGTTGGTGATGGTGACAGTGAGGTGATGGTGGTGATGGTGAGGTGATGGTGGTGATGGTGACCGAGTTGATGGTGGTGATGGTGTAACGAAGCATACTTAACAATTAGGTAAATATGCAGTTTCAACCAATACTTCCTATTGACCAATACTCTCCTGACTTAAATAAGGGCGCTGCGCTTCCCATACCCCCCTGATAGTTCACTAACCTAGCCTGGGCATTGATTACGTAACGTAACATCGCTGGGGGGGGGGGGGTACGCCTCCCCTCAGACCCCCCTTGTGTTATTTTTAGTTTACGACGGCTATTGTAGGGGTTAGAAATACTCCTTAGGATGAGAACGAAACGTGCAGGATACTTATAAGTTATAACCGCCGATTGTGTATTGGTGGTAACCAGTGGTGTACCCAGAAAATTGAAAAGGGGGGCCAATATATATATATATATATATATATATATATATATATATATATATATATATATATATATATATATATATATATATATATATATATATATATATATTTTTATATATATATATATTATATAATAAAAAAATGTAGAAGATAAAAAATCTACAAAAAAAAAAAAAAAAAAAAAATCCCCCCAAAATGTAAAATAACAAAATATAAAATATAAATATATATATAAAAAGAAAAGAAAAGAAAAAATTATTTTATTATATATATATATATATATATATATATATATATATATATATATATATATATATATATATATATATATATATATATATATATATATATATATATATATATATATATATATAAAAAAATAAAAATAAAAATATATATATATATATATATATTATTTTATGTTTGATCTTTAATCACGTTTCCAATTAATAACTTAAAAAATATGAGTTAGGTAAAACATGTACAAAGTAATAAACATAAAGTAGATCAAGGCCTTACATTTGAGCTACAGTAAAAGGAAATCGGGTTGTAATTATCTGATTAAAAATTTAATGACATTTGAATTTTTCATTACAAAATTTAAAAAAATTCTCGAAATATATAAAGGTTTTTTGAGGTACCGGTCATACCATCAGGTAGAACACCTCAATTGTAACATCTGTTTTCCTATTAATGTTTCCTCTACCGTCAATAACACTATAGTCGCCACACTGCACTAATGTCGCCAAGCGCCATATATTACGAATTTCACCAATAAAACATCACTACAGACTTGTATGTGCCACGGAAGAGACATGCACAGTAGTTTATATTATGTACTGTACCTGTCTTCAGTGGCACATACAAGTCTGTAGTGATGCTAAAATTCGCTATATATGGCGCCTGGCGACATAAGTGCAGTGCGGCGACTATCGTGTTATTGACGGTAGAACTAATAGTTTCGCGTTTAAAATGGCAAAAACAAAACTAATAGATGCCACGATTGCTACCATAAGGCATTCAAATTTCCCATGGGCGAGGGCAACGAGTACTGCTTTGATTATTTTTTTTTTCAATAGAACAGACTAGTGAGATCCAGGTATTTGCGTGAAATGTGGAAGGGTATCTCCTAAGAGTTTTTTTTTTAAAACACGTTTTCCATTAATAACTCAAAAACTATGATAGTTACGTAGAACATGTAAACAATTATAAACGTAAAGTATATTAAGGCCTTTCATTTGAGCTATGGTAAAAGGAAATCAGGTGATTAGTAAGTGAGAAAATCATATTTATATGTTTTGTAATACAATTATGTACATGTTTTCTCGAAATATACAAAGTTTGTGAGACATCGACTATACCATCAGGTAGAAAACTTTACGATTAGCATTTGTTTCCCTATTAATGTTTCCTCTAGGATTAATAGTTTCGCGTTAAAATGGCAAAAACTAAAATAATAGATAACCACGACATAAGGCATTCAAAGATCCCACCGGTGGTTACATGCACTACGCTATGGGCGAGTGCAAAGGGTACTACTTTGAAAAAATATTCAATAGAGCATGAGAGATCCAGGTATTTCCCCTAAATTTGGTAGCAGTGGCGGAACAAGGGGTGTAAGTAAAAACGGGGGAAGGCCATTTTGGAAAATGGGGGGGCACCGACCTATAATGGGGGGGCACGTGCACCCCCGCAGTTACACCACTGTGGTGGTGTCTAAGGAGGCGGTAGTATCTGCGGTATGGGTTGTCCCCGTGTGAGTGGAGGTGCCTGTTGAGGTGGTGGAGCCCCCAAGGAGGTGAAGACGGTGGCGGTGTTGTCCCCCTGCAGCACTGTTACGGCCACCTTTGTCCCGATGCCCCTCAGACGCACCGCGTAGGGCGCCCAGGGATCCACACTCTCCATGACGACCTGCACAAGAAGGGGTCATGGGGAAGGATTCTCTCAATCTGAGTCACTACCACTCCACAATCACCACTCCGCCACTGTATAAGATGAGTGTCATCTTCCTCGACCTTCTAAGATCCCCTAAAACAACCATCTGACTCCTTGTCTCACCAGCCCAAGTCATGTTTTTGCCCATGTCCTCGCCCTCACGGCACACAGAGTTAAGCCTCTGCGTCTTTCTCTAATACTAATTTTATCTTCTCTTCCCCCCCCCTATTACTTGTCCCCTATTCCATCTTCCAGTCTATATCTTTTCTATATTATTTATTCTATTCTATTCGCGGCACTAATGGTTGACAGAATGACATGATAAGAGAAACAAAATTTAGCTCTTCCTTATATCAACATTAATGCGGAGCACATAGGCACTATGCCTTTAGAACAAATAGATTCATCATCTCAAATATTTTGTGTAGCTCGCTCCTGGAACAGAAAATAAAAACATACGAAAGCAAGATGAAATGTTAATGTTTTCTATTGACGTCACGGCTTTCTCGAGTTATTGTGTTCACAGACGGACAGACAATTTGACTGACAGACACACAGAGACGAAGACGAAAACAGTATTCCCATGCTACTTCGTGGACGGTCGTAAAAATGATATCACAAATTCTTTACCGTCACCATACATACAGTAGGACTCACCACCACCATCTGGTCATCGCCAATAGCCAACACACGATCAGGGAGCGTTGGCTGGACTGTCTGCATGGTAGGGGATTCCTGCACCATCCCGTCGTAGCCACAAACAGCATCGTCGTACGTGGGAATGTCCACCTGCATGGATGCCGGTGGCGGGCCTCGTAAGGTGATCTCAATCTCAAGGCTGCCATTTGAGGGGCGACCGGCGAGAATGAGGTTCAGGTCGGGAAGAGAACAAACCCTCCTCGTATAGATGCCCTACCAAGAAACAAAATGTTGTGATAAAAGCTGAGAAACTCCATCTTATTATTTCAGTCATTTTCCTTGATTAAATGTTGGTCTCTTACTTACACAGGAAGGTATTTCTTTAGGCTCCCATTCGAGGTTGTCCGTACAGGTGAGGGTGAAGGAAGGGGAGTTGTCAGGGAACAGGAGCGTCGACTGGCAGAGATACGTCACTGTGGCCCCGGGAGACGCCGACCCTAGGTACGTGGTGGTGGAATTGGCTGTACCGGGGGGCGCCGCGCACTCGGTTTTAGCTTCGAGAAAATTTTGGAAGTAAGCAAATTATGGAGATCATGAAAATAAAAATTAATATAGTGATCATATATGAGTTTTGAGGAGTTTTACATCGGCCATTGATATTTGAATTGGCTTGAAAACGAACAATACTCAACACAATTCTTCAGGCATAGCATGTTATGTATATTATGTTATAAGTCGCATGTAGAAAATCGGATCAAATTTTACAAACTTTTTTTCTGCCCTTGAAAATATCTGATTTACATATAATAAATATATAACAAAGATAGAACAAGGTTACTTCACTTCTAGGCCTCTGTTTCGTCTCATGATTTTTTCTTCATGGGTTTACTTGCTCCTACTATACCTTTAGGAAAAACTTGAAGTAGATATTTATCGTTTACATAACCTATATCCAAGGTATGCACATTAATTAAGCAACTGAAAAGTACTAAATGTGGTTAGCTCTCCCTTACAAGTTTAAACTAATCCTAGTTACATGGATTCAGTAAAAGCGTCTATGCATACTAACAACGGGAAACCACGCGCCATAGTCCACACCACCGTGCATCACCACCACCACCACCACCACCTACTGAGGAAAATGCCGAGGGAGGTTGCCAGACCGGCCAGAAGCAGGATGGCAGCAGCTCCGAGAATGAAGGCGGCTTTTTTCCAGCTTTCCGTAATCTCGTTTTCCATGGAGCTTCGTTGGGACTTCTGGACCTCCTCCCCCGTGGACCCTCCGGCTTCTGGTTCTTGTTGAGTCTCCATGGCTTGCAGTGATCCACGAGTGTGCTCCATAAAATCCCGTCTTTGTGTGATTGGCAAGACTGAGATAAAAAACGGAAAATGAGCCTAAAAGATGTCTCATAGAAAATGTATCATTGTGTAGAATGTATGAGCAGACTGAGCGGCAGGTGTGTGCAAGGGTGCCAGTGGCAAGTGAGGTGTGTGCTTGTGACGCTAAGTGGATGGTGGGTGAACGTGGCAAGGAGTAAGGGCGAGAGGAATTTCATTTAATGTATTTTTTTGATAACACTATCTATCTAATGGCTATCTATGGCTATCGGGGACTAAAAAAATGCCAAGTGTTAGTAGCACTGCACCGAAGGGAGTAGACAGCACTATAAGGACAGATATTGGTAATAGGGAATAAAGATATTTGCAATGTACTTAATGTAACGTTTGAACATTACCATCGCTTATTGCTATACAGTGTTCCACAATCTTGCGGTGCGCGTGCAGATCGTTTCGTACGTGACCTTTAAGGCGTTTTCTGCGGGGATCCTGATTGCAACCGAGAAATTTTCGGTTGCTCAAATTTTGATCCCTGTTCAACCATCCAGGGAAGATGATTGGCCCGACCCGCAATCATTTGTTGTTGTTATTGTGACCGTTTGCAACCGAAAATTTTCCGGTTGCAACCAAAAATCCCCCGCAGAAAACGCCTTTAGTCTTTGGTGTCGAGGAAGCCACGAGGCAAGCTGCTCTGATAGCTTCCCATGTATCCGTGAAAAAATCTGGTGCCCACATTTCCAAGCTTTTTGTAGTAAGGCTCTTGCAAATTATAAAGCGCCTAGAATTCATTATGTGGTATGATGCTATGTGAATACCTGTTGTGATTAAGGATGTAACTTTTTTTTTTTCACAGAAGACGAGGGCAAGGCAATGACGTCCACTAACGAGCTTTTGCGAGGACACAGACACCTGGAGCCACGCGCTGCACGGTAAGTACAAATTAATTATAGTTTACGAAACAATCAATAAATCGACATATTTAATTGATAACACCAATGCATCCATTCAGAGGGATTCTTCGACATGACACAGTAACGTCATGCGAACTACCAGCTCAAGGCTCAATTAAGGGGTGTGCCACGAAGAGATAATGATGTCACCAATGCCGTTTGAATCTAGTATTTAAACGACCTTGGATGCCTCCATGAAAGACACACGCAGCTCGTCTTGATTATGTTCAAGTCTGAGGTTCTATACAGCGCGCCAAAGCATTGTTCGCGACATCATAACACAGCGCTTCCATACGGGAATTCAGAAAATGTACTCTATGGCAGCCTACTGACTTCCGAGAAAGATATCTTACATATGGCAGCTTGTTTAAGGCACGGGCAGTCCATCAAGACCGTTGAGGAATGTTCAGATGCCACTTGTCAATTATAGACGAAGCATTTTAAAAAGTATCGCCTTCCTTCCCGCGAGTAATATGAACAGACGCGCATTGGTATAAATATCATTATTTGCATAATGAGTGGCAAGAAAGACCCAACAAAGGAGCAAATTAAAGTTATTGTATCTCTACACAAGGCAGAGAGGCCAGTGGAAGAAATATCAAGGATTGTGGATGTTACGAGGAAATGTGTGATGAAGTGGGTGGAATGTTTCACGGTGGGTTGGCGGTGTCGCGGCAGCCGCGACACCAGAACATTATAAGTGGCCAGGGCGAGGATGTAAAAGTCATATCGCAATATTTTTCTTGCTCTTAATTGAGGATGGGCATCCACTTGACGTTTCATGACATTTAGGGTGCTTGCTGAGGTTATACATTCTCGCCCTGGCCACTTATAATGTTCTGGTGTCGCGGCTGCCGCGACACCGCCAACCCACCGTGAAACATTCCACCCACTTCATCACACATTTCCTCGTAACATCCACAATCCTTGATATTTCTTCCACTGGCCTCTCTGCCTTGTGTAGAGATACAATAACTTTAATTTGCTCCTTTGTTGGGTCTTTCTTGCCACTCATTATGCAAATAATGATATTTATACCAATGCGCGTCTGTTCATATTACTCGCGGGCAGTGAGGCGATACTTTTTAAAATGCTTCGTCTATAATTGACAAGTGGCATCTGAACATTCCTCAACGGTCTTGATGGACTGCCCGTGCCTTAAACAAGCTGCCATATGTAAGATATCTCTCTCGGAAGTCAGTAGGCTGCCATAGAGTACATTTTCTGAATTCCCGTATGGAAGCGCTGTGTTATGATGTCGCGAACAATGCTTTGGCGCGCTGTGTACTATATCTATATACAAAATGCATTTTTTTAAGATACGTGCTTTGTTTGAAGTTTCCAACGAACATCGCTTCTGGGGGATGTGAAATCGCTAAATATCGCAGGAATATTCCTCTCACTTACCGAAAAAGGATTGTAAATAGTTTGTTTTTTCTTCTCCAAATAGATCATATAAAACGTCTAAAGGAAGCACATGCAAATTATTATAGACGTGAGGACGAACATCAAAGTATCTTCATGCTAAAATATTCTTCATGCAATAATAGTCAAGTCGTTTCTTCAAAATTTTAATATATATTTACATTCAGTGACGTTCGCTATATATGGCCTCAAGTATTGTTCCGTGTATGAGTATTTGTGTGTGTGTGTGTGTGTGTGTGTGTGTGTGTGTGTGTGTGTGTGTGTGTGTGTGTGTGTGTGTGTGTGTGTGTGTGTGTGTGTGTGTGTGTGTGTGTGTGTGTGTGTGTGGTGTGTGTGTGTGTGTGTGTGTGTGTGTGTGTGTGTGTGTGTGTGTGTGTGTGTGTGTGTGTTCACCCATGGTCTTGTCTACGCGAGCTGGCTCGCGATCGCCAGTTTCACCCTCTCAGTGCGAGCTTGGAGCTCATTATTACCGATCTTTGGGCAATGCTGGGACCTCACACACCACACACCCCCATCCCCTTGCTCAAGGGGGACAGTAACCGCCCGAATTTGTCAGTGAAAAATCCTCGGGAGCGCGAGGACTCGAACCGCCTACCCACAGAATGGGAGGTCGTCACGTTATCAACCTGACTATCGCGCGGTCAGCACACAAGCATCATCGGTCATCGCACACACACACACACAGTGTGTGTGTGTGTGTGTGTGTGTGTGTGTGTGTGTGTGTGTGAGAAAAACAAATGTACTCACCTTACAATTCCTTTAATATTTTTTGAAGGGCTCAGAAAATAGTCGTCAGTGTAGCGTCCGCAGCCCGGCAGCTTCCACCAAGGGGTGCAGGAGGGCACTGGCCTCACCCATTACCCTCCCAGCTCAGTACTTGAGCTCCAGGAAGAGATAAGCGAGATTACCAAGGATCATACTTATCTCTCTCCATGAACAGTATCAAAGGGAACTGCTTAGATTAGGGCATCCGGCTATTTGCATTCTTCATGTGCTTTAAAAGGAATGAGTTGTATCTCATGAACACCTACACTATATTGACGTCACCTTTCTAAAACAATGTAACGACTTAATGTAACTGTGATGAGAGATGGTGCCTTCTTCGCCTCCTTGGCGCTTAGTACATCTTTGTTTTTGTATTTTTCTGAGGTGTTTTGAAGAACATAAGAACATAAGGAAGCTACAAGAGGCCGTGAGACCTACACGTGGTAGTTCCTGTAAATCCTTTTATGTCAAAGTTCCTGTTATGTCACATCTTATCATG